>CAJUYG010005948.1:0-12929 GCA_910591675.1 Galerucella calmariensis
AAATACGTTCCACTCCGTGCTTGTTCATAGTGCAGAATAGTTTGTTTCCCAAGTAGGTTGTCGGAAAAATTCACTCAATGGTATCAGACTGAATTGTTTAACATTAAAAATTATACGCCACTAACATTATTAGCTATTCAACTGAAAACTGTAATTCACTTTTTGCAGCTTTAAATTACAGAATTAGCGCCACCGCACCAAATAACGAGGAATTGTAGCTTTGGAAAGGAAGCTATTGATGGCCACAACTTCGCAAATTTAATCAAAATATCCATTTTGCGGCAGAAAATTACTTACGCCTTACTTCGTACTTCCATATAAATTTTGGATTCCATATAACGTTAATTACAACGGAAAACTAATTGTTCGCCAGTTACATCCTGCTTTCATTTATTGTTATCATTGATCATTATTTAATCTTTGTTTAAAGCTAGCAGCCAGTTACGAAGAGAAAGAGCACCGTATATTAGAAGGCAAATGTGTTCTGAAAGTAAAGCGAGAGATACTAATGTTAGCAATTTGTGGGCTTAAGACTTAGATGCTTATTCATTGTTTTTGTTCGAAGCGCCCACCTATTTGTTAATGGAGTATTTGATGAAATATTTTTTCCTTCCTATGAAATTTCCGTGAAGTAATTAATAACTGAGTGAAGTAGGGGATGTGAGATAATAAATTTACAGAGAGTACAGGAATTATGGGGATAATCTGTTCTATTTTTCAACTTCAACGGATACGATTTATTCAAATATCTGATAGTTTTTTTAATTTATTGGCACCCCTACTATTGCTCGCAATTGTAGCGGCTCCAACTTCACTATAAATTTAATATGTTCATGGGGACCAGAATAAACTCAATTTCCATCCAGCAGGAGAGATCCTGAAGAGAAGTCTTCCCCTATTCCAAAATATGACCTAAGAATTGTGAAGGTGACCACATCGGAATAAAACGATTTGCGTTCAGTTCACATTGTTTTCAAAACTTTCTAGGAGCGATGTATATCGAAAAGAACCTTTCACCACTCCCTACATCATTCGATTAGGCCCAATCCGTCGTCGTTAGCGTTTTGATCGTCAAACTTTTCCTCTGCCTGAATGGATATCGGGTGAATCCAAGAGGTTTTTCTTTTTCGCTGTTTGGCCCTGACAGTTAAATCGTTCGCAGTTTTCTTCTTCGGCTTCTGCACTGTGTATTTTGTAATGTCCTTATAAGGGGTTGGAGTCTGAAAATACATCTGTTCCTCGCTACTATACTACATATTTTCTAGTGAAAAACCTTTCCACATTTGTGCCCGTATATCTTTGAATTTATCTCTGCACCAAAATTCCTACAACAATATTGACCTACTCAGTACACACAAAAAATTGACGCAATCATAGAGGTAATCCTGCTAGTTTCTGGAATTTTCACAATTGACAGTGTATATAATATTTAATTTTTCTGCTCAATGGAATGGAAACATGTATGTTTATCTCCAAAAATGAAATAGCTAGTTACCTCCTTCTATTGAAAAAATATTTTTTAACAATAAACATCAAAATTAAAAAATATTTATTTTTGTTAGAATCTGTGAGTCCAACAATATCTTCCTCAACAAACTACAACAAGCGCGAAAGAATTGTTTCAACACACTGTGTGCTCGAAACCAATATTTTATTCGATATTGTTAGCAAAATTTGAAAATTTCGTCAACTTTGGAATTGATTTCAGCACATCCCAAACTTTTTACATAATATCTCTAATATATTGAGAAAAAATAAAGATGAACAAGGTGTATCAGTTGAAATTGGACAGTGAGTGTTACGCAGGAAATATTTCCTGGTTATCTCAAAACGATTCTAAATAACCCACACTGAATGGTAATTTTCTTGGAAAAATTGAAATTTAATGAATCTGATAATACAAATAACCCCAGATAGTTCAGCTAAGTGGATCATTAAACATCTATTATTAATTTAAGATACCTACTTGTATAGGTTAATTTTCTCAAGGATATAGTGTTATTCATTTTTTCACGCTTTTAGAACTAATTCAATTCTCAATTCCGTCGTGATAAAGGCACCTTAACCACAGCTGTCCCCACCGCGACTCACAAAAGTTAGGCCTGCATCTCTGAAGCTGTTCCCAGTTGTATGTTAGGGATTAAGGATATAGATTTTGTAGCAAACCTGATGAGCGAATATAGAAAAACTATCAAAGTAATAGTGAGTGAACTAACGGGGCATGTTAGCTGAATAAGGATGCAAAGCTGATGGGGTTGGAAGTTAAAGGAGATCTGTTACATTATAGGACACATTATATGCCATTGCAACTGCCTGGCGACTGAATGGCTTCACGCACGTGAAGAGGGAAGAGCATGCGATAAGATCTACGTGAAAAATATGGTCCTAATGTTGATTGGCTACATAAAATGTGACGCGCTGGAGGAGGTGATTTAGATTCAATGGACCTTATCCAACCATAATCTTGAATAATGTTAAAGTTAAAATAGTTCTTACAATATACCAGTCAGGCTCTGCTTAAAGCTATTAGCAATCCAACAACTAGGTCGTAGCTGGTAAAAAACTGTAAATAAACCCTTAACATACTGGCAAGATACAATAAGGTGTTTCTAATATGGGTGCCGGCACATAAGGGAATTGCACGCAATTGAATAGCAGAAGAGCTGGTTGAAGAAGGCTCTAGAGGAGCCTTCACAGGTCCGGAATCATTTTGTGGAATCATAAAGGACCACATGAGAGAGGAAGTCGGGAACTGGCTAGTTAAGGAACACCAACTCAACCGTCACAGCTACTGAAGATTCCTCCAGATAAACTGGTGACCTATATAGAAGATACTATGGAAGTAGGTAGATAACATAATATGTGATGGTACAAAGATTCAGTTCAAGTGCCTGGGCTGTTGAGCTGAATAAATGAATAAATACCACAGTCTTCACCTTTTTCGCTTTACTTCTACTGAATGTACAGGCGATTTTTGACCTAGACAAACTAAAGTTAAGGTTCCTGCACTAAGGCCACTGGCGGGCCCATTTTGCTATTCCTGCTACCCAGACATCCATAAGGCCGAGCCCTTCAATAAAGGCCACAACCTTTTTCAGTGGATGCCTGCTTGTGTCTCCAGGGGCCATGACAGGAACTCCGAAGATTTGCCTGCATAATACAGCCCAGTGTGGACACTCTAAGAAAACATGGATTGACGTTTCGTCAGTCATGCCGCAACCCCTACATAGGGAACTTTCCTCTACTCCTAGGTTGTAGAGGTGCTTCCACACACAGCAGTGCCCTGTTAGGAGTCCTGCTATCTTCCCTCTCGCTTTTATGGAAATAGTACAATATCCTGACTTATTCTTTTAAATAATTATACAATGATCATTTCACATTCATCGACTACTTTGAGTTTTAGGTCGGTAATTTCCCGTTGAAAAGTGATATAAGTTTGCTCACTCCACACCTTCATAACCTATTTTACCTATGCACCATTCCACTGACAGGTCGGCCATATTGTTTGGCTCCTCATATCATATACTTTCCACTTTCCATTGTTTACTGGTAGAGTTATCTTGGATGCCATCGTATTGTAGTGTTGATAAGTATGCAATGCAGCTGTTTTTACCAAGCAAGGTGACTATTTTATTGATCCACCTGTACCTGAATCTGCTGCTTTTTACAGTTCACACAAGATCGATCCTGTTTCATGCTCAAGACAGTTGGCTAGCTTCACGTGGCTTACCGGTCTGGAGATAGCAGCCAATTTTAGCCGCAAAAATGTTTAAAACTGCTCAATTCGAGGTTTCAGTGGCGTGCAGAATATTGAGTTGAATCGGATTCATATTTCGAAAAGCCACCTTGACATTCCATCGGTGGGGATGTATTGGTGTAGAGGACACACTGTTTGGATGAAATTTGCTTACGATGAAAAATAAGGGTTGAAATGTCACCTCTAAAACTAGAATGGATTGTAACTTTCAAAGGAAACGAGAAGTCAAGTTGATATTTGGAAGGTGGAGGAATTATAATAATAAAAACAAACTGTTCAAAGAAAATTTGCTCAAGGTGGGGTTCAAGGGTTGAAATGTCCCATGAAACTAGAATAATTTGTAATTTCCAATGGAAACTAGGAGCCAAGTTGATATTTGGAGAATATATGCACTATAATGATAAAAACACACTCTTCGAATGAAATTTGCTCACGATGGGGAGCAAGGGTTGAAATTTCACCCCTGAAACCGAAATAATTTGTAATTTCCAATGGAAACTATAATCCAAGTTGATATTTGGAGGATATATGCATTTTAATGATAAAAACAAACTGTTCAATGGAAATTTGCTTACGATGGGGAACAAGGGTTGAAATGTCAACACATGTGACACTTCAACTGTTGTTCCCCATCGTTGGCAAACTTGCTTCGAACAGTGTGTTCTTATAATTATAAAGCATATATCCTCCAAATAATAACTTGGCTGCTCGTTTTCTTTGGAAGTTACAATTTATTTTAGTTTTAGGGGTGACATTTCAACCCTTGTTCCCCATCGTGAGCAAATTTCCTTTGAACAGTTTGTTTCTATCATTATAATGCATATATCCTCCAAATATCAACTTGGCTTCTGGTTCCCATTGGAAGTTACAAATTTCAGTTTTAGGGATGACATTTCAACCCTTGAACCCCACTGTGAGCAAATTTCCTTCTAACAGTGTGTTTTATCATCATAATTTCTCTACCTTCCAGATATCAACTTGGCTTCTCGCTTCCTTTGGAAGTTACAATTCATTCTAGTTTTAGGGGTCACATTTCAACCCTTATTTTCCGTCGTAAGCAAATTTCATCCAAACAGTGTGTCCTCTACACCAATACACCCCCACCGATTGAATATCAAGATGGCTCTTCGAAATATGAATCCGATTCAACCTAATATTCTGCACGCCACTGAAACCGCGAATTGAGCAGCTCTCGACATTTTTGCAGCTAAAATTGGCTGCTATCTTTACACTGGTACGTGGCTTCTTCTTATGTGAAACGGAGTATAGGTACTCTGTTCTATGAAAATATTTCATTTGTCATATATTTTTGGACCCCGTATAATTGAAAATATATTAAAATTGCGTATTATCTTCTTCACAATATTTGTAATTGAATATTTTATGTCACCACCTTGATTTTTTTATACTCTTCTTTCTTTGACGGTCCCTGAGGTGTTTTATAGTATCCTTTATACTTTACGAAGTCAAATTTACCTCATTTGGGATAGTTCTGCTCATAAGAACTCTTTATCGACATGTCAGTGCGTACAAGATACCAAAATCTCATTGGTTTTGACCAGGACCGGATTCGCACTTCAGAAGTTTTTTGTTTTTGGGTCATAAGAGTGACTATGCTAAATAACAAATAACTCAATTTTAATGATATCTTCAGATTTATTTGAAGCAATCGTATCAAGGGAAGATAGAGAATTGTACTCCGTGGTTTTGTATGTAGTAGGGGTCATCACATACTCTTTCAAATGAAAAACTAGGTTGCGCTTGTATCGCCTGTAGCCAAATTCTTGAAATCGCTCGAGTGATTTTGCAGCGTAACGAACATTAGTTAGCGAATACTCTACTCCTATACAAATATTGAGGTATGTTTCATTAGCCGGTTACCTCAAGCGAAATGAAAAATTTTACAATATAAATGAAGCATGCATGCTAGTTCCTGCTGTTAAATTATTATTTATTATTTCAAAGTGCACTAGTAAAAAAACATGATGTGAAGTATTTGTGAATAGCTTGCATGTAAAACCAGCTAGATTTCTAAGGACGTCTTCATCCAGTTATACTACACTATAAAAAATTCCTAGAGTGTTGCGAATAGTCAAGAGTTGGTGTTCTGTGTTTCGGAAAATCATTAGAGGGTATAAAATGAGAGAATAATTATTTTGGGAAACAGTTGATCCATTTACCTTTTTTCAATGAATATAAACTGTTTCCAATATTTGGGCTGGTTAAAATGATGATGGAGTAATTAGGTATAGTTGTGAATAGAATTAATTTGCAATCTGCAAGACGAAGCAGATAGACAGATTTTCCATTATGGCATTATAGTAGTTGTTTGACCAATAATTTTCATCAGATCTTTTTCGAAACTCTTGTCAATTCATTTAAGTATTTTTCCTACGATTAGCTTCCAAATGATCCCAAATTAATTTAGATACTCTCCAGGATCTACGTATCCGCTTCATAGGCTCCAGCACAGGGGCCCCGAATAATAAAATAATAAACCAGTAAAAAAATACAAACCCCGAAATAAAATATTTTCCAACTATCACATAGGAAAGTGACATATATCGCACTGTCTAGTTCTATGGAAAGCGGTCTTTATTCATACGCGTACGGAAAAAAAACTTATCCGTACGTGTACGGATAAAAAAGCTGTAAAATGAATTTTTATTAAGACTGATCACTGGCAAGCTGTCAAATATATAATTTTTAATTAGATTCACTTATGTAATATCTAAATTTGAAGTGATCTATTCGAAAAGTGAAATTTTTGTCATTTTCTTGATTAAAAAAAATTTATGGCGCGGTCGATGATCGAACCCGCGTACTCTTCGTCAGAAGTCCGATGTTGTACCAACTAAACCAAATCACCTGTTACAATAGTAGGAAAATGTAATCGTCTTGAAAGGTATTCATGATAAATATGTATGAAGTATTATATGAACAATAATAATTTCAATTTCTATAATTATCCAACCAATTAATTATTGTAATAACCTACCTATATTATATAGTTAAACTACTTGAATTTTTGTTACTATTGATAGTTATTGTTAATTTTGAAATCAATTATGTTGACTTTAATTGTAACATTCTGTGTATTTATATGTCAGATGTTGATTACACATTATTTGGTGAAATTATCAAATGATCGTAGGAAAAATACTGTACATTACTCGTGCGAAAGTGATTTTTCACACTCGTGTGATTGTCGCACTCGGCTCATGCCTCGTGCTAAAATATTTCCCACTCGTGTGAAAAATGTCACTTTCCGCACACGTTATGTAATATACTATTATTCGTATCTCTGAGATTTGACCCATTATTTTCTTGTTTCAGTTGCCTCTACGTATTTTTTATAATTTTTTGCATGGCTCGACTAGAAAATAGTTATTTTTTTGTCTCAAATCCCTACTCTCCATTTTTAAAACCTTTGGTGAACAACTGAACAATTGGAACAATAAAATGCACCTTTTTCATACATGCAATCAATTTATTGTATTTACTGTAGCCCTTACTAGCAGATGGAACTATTTCAGGTTTTTTAATACAATATATCAACATTCAGCACCTTATTTTGTTGCATTTGTTCAATAAATTGTCTTAGTTCATGAGGAGACATTTTTCCTGTCCCTATTAGCATACCAATAACCTTCTATCATTAGGCAGACTAGGAACCTACCCAGGAACGTTCACAGTCAATGAAGACTAGTAATTGAAGTAAATTTTGCATAGGCTAATCGGAAGCTACACTGCCCCAACTACACTAAAAATGATTTGAGGATTTCTTATATTTCCGGCTTCAATCCTCAATACCTTGCCGCATACGGTGCAAATTAATTTCACTCACAACTATATCCATCAGATACGTCAAGTGAATTTGCACATATAACTATTATTTTCTTCGCATAGGATTGGGTTGAAATAACAAGGTGTATTCTATATTTATGAGATATTTATTAATTTTCAGTGTTAAGCAATATATCATTCCATGCCGTCGGTATTTGAAATTACGGTGCAAAATTAGAAGAGCCAGAATTCCTGAAAAAAAAGTTGATATACTATTTATTGGAAATTACAATAATCCGAATAATTAATCTATAAATTATTGAATGGAAAATGTACATTTATCTAATTCCGCTATCAAATGTGACACTTTGACACTCCTTGACGTTAGGTAACGTCACATTTTTCATAACCTTCATATATCAGTTATGAAAAGTAGTTATGTGAAAACTTCACGTAACTGTTATGTTTCAACATATAGAAACCACATGAGTTTCAAAAAATAATTTATCAATTAGGTACTATCAAAACTGACAATTATTTCATTATTTAAACTGACAGTTACCCCATTATTTCAATTCAATAGTATTTTAAGATTTATAAACATTGAAAACAACATTATTCAGGACACAGTTAGTTGAAGTAAGTCAATTTTCTGGGTGAATGAATTAAAGTAACAATACCTGTAACACCATTTGAATCCACTTAAATATTATCATTGTAATTGAAGATTTTATTAAATATTATGAAAGCGCGGGATTAGATAAAACGTTGTACGTAAACACGTTATAAAGAGAGCGACATTGTTCAACTCGCGTATTTGCAAAACTCACTGGCGCTCGTTTTGGCAAATACTACGCTTGTTGAACAATATCTCTCTTTTCATAACTAGTTACGTAAATATCTATTTCCATGTTTGTGATGAATTCTAAGGTGTGTTGAGTAATGTCCAAATTTCACGAGTGGTTCTTCAAATATAATGACGTACATTATTCACCAGTAGTTGATGAACAGGTCACATGACACGGATAAATGGGTTATTCATTCACAAAATTATTTGAAAAATTGAACAATAGTGCTCAAAATATATCTTGCTTCTTTCTTGCTTTACATGCAAAATTATAAAGACAAATTTTCGATTTCCAAACTTAATGAAAAACACGTGAGAGCATTATAAAAGCACAAAGCATCTTTTACTGATTTCATTTGGCAGCGTTTGTGAATACTTACATAAGGATCTCTGTAATAGATACACGCGTTGATTAAAAATGTCTTTTCCTCTATTGGTACGCTGGATGTAGCTGAAAGCAAAAGAGATAACGTAAACAGAAATGATCACCATTAATGTAATCTTATCAAAATATTCAAATACATAATAAGCATTTTACCTGTATATTTAACTTGTCTGATGCAATCCAGATACATGGGAAGTAAGTAGAAACCTACTCTGGGGGGGGAACAAATTTGCCAATTCTGCTACATTTACCTCCAAATTTTCATTCAACTGAAAAATATAGAATCGATTTGTACCATGAAATGAACTGGAAAGTTAGTTAATACTGGAATATTAGTAAGGGAAAAAATACTTACAACTTTAGAATCTGTCCACATACAGCTGATATACCTCTGAAACAAAAATGATTATCATGAGTATTGCTTTTCCATTTCTTTATGGTTCTTTGATTCAAATTAATATTATTTTCAGTGGCAGTAAAGACTGAAAAAATAACAGAAACTTTGACAAAGTTCACTCCTTTCACTTTGCTACGGTTTTAATTGGAGATGCTTATACGGCGTTATCACTGGACTAAAAATGGTTATTAAATTACACATAGATTCAAAAGTTTTGCATCACCCTAAATCTCCGAAAAAAAAATGTGTTCATTATAAATGGATCAGAGATTAATCAAATAATTAGTTTCGATAAAAAAAAACGTGTATATTTGTCAAAAATTTTTATTATCCAATAATAAACTTGCTTTAAACATAAAAAGTATTCTTAGAAATTGAATGAATTAAATACAAATTAATTCTTTTTAAAGAAAAGGTTAAGTGAGAACCTGCATGAGAACTTCCAGTATTTCCACCTCTAGAATGTATACAAGCTTGAAGTCGCCTGCCCATGCTGTTCACCAAATTATTGATATTCTGTTGAGGAATATTTCGCCATTCTTCTTGGGTCGCATAAACAAGCTCTTGTACACTCCTGGATGGATTTCTGCGTGCTGCCACTGCCCTGGCAAGCATGTCCCAAGCATGTTCTATGGGATTCATGTCAGGAGATAGGGCAGGCCAGTTCAAAGGATTGATCCCTTCAGTTTCAAGATACTCATTTACAGCTCTGGTCCGATTAGGTCGGGCGTTATCGTCCATAAAAACGAAGGAATTGCCAACAGCTGCGCGTCATAGTCTCACGTGAGGATGTAGAATCTTTTTGAGATACCTATCACCAGTCATCGTTCCCTCCACATGAATTAATTCTGGGCGATCATTTAACATGATACCAGCCCAAAACATAGCACTTACTCCTCTGAAGGGCGGCACGGGGCGAGCATGGGCAAGCTGAGCAACTCTCGTTGGATCCCGCCACACACGTATTCGATGGCTATCTTGTACAAATCCTTGTCTCGTCGGAAAAAACACCGAATTCCAAAATTCTTCAGGCAAGGCCGCGTGTTTTTAAGCCCACTGTAGTCGGCGAACTCTGTGCTCAGGTTGTAGTCTGGGCACTCTTATTGGTCGGCGACACCTCAAACCTGTCGCAAGTATTCGTCTTCGTAATGTCGAGATCGATACTTGAACACCCAACGCATGTCTCATATCTCTTTGGAGTGCTGGTATTGCCATGGTCGGGTTTCTTCGGTTAGTTAAGTGGATATAGCGGTTCTGCCACTGATTAGTAACACGCCTTCTACCGCTTCTAGGTCTATCACGAAGAGAATTGGTCTGGAGATACCGGTTTCATACACGAGACACATCACTTTGCCAAACGCCAACTCTGTTTGCCACGAACCTTTGAGAATGACCTTCTTCAACTAAAGCCACTATTCTTGCACGGTCAATCTCACTTATGACTTGACGATTCATGTTTGCACTTAAAATCGTAAAAATCAAATGCCTTAAATGTTAAAATGATCGCACTAAAAATGTTATCTTACAAAAAAAAACTGTAAACATCTGTATATTGCAAAAAATATGGAACATATTGAAATGGTAAACATTGATAAACAAGCCAACAAAAAATTGTTAGCGCAAAAAAATTCCTTCGCATCCGAAGAAACTTTTGAATCTATGTGTTTTATTAGGAGCAAGACTAAACTATGTGATGTATTTTCATATGTTTGTCGAAAGTCCCGTAACATTCTAGTGAGATATTGAAAAAAGATTGGAATAATCATATGGATTTACCTTGAGTGGACTGTCCCCGACGCAGAAATTTCCTTTATGGTGTTCTAAAACAGCATTATCGTTCACACCAGTTCTTTTAGAACAGTCGGTATGAAGTTGTGTCAAAAAGGATAGCACACTTTCACTATATTCCTGAAAAAATATACATAAATAAGTCAAAACAATGTACAACATTATTAAATCGGTGGAGAGTTGTACACATTATCAATTCTTTCCTGAAATATAATGATTTAACTATAAAATTTCGCTGGATTTTTTTTCATTGATTTCAAAGAATACTCACAGATTTATCTATGCAATTGGCTGCAACCAAACATAGAGCGAACACGATTAAGATTTTCATGCTTGATCTTTGGAGTCCTACAACAAAAAATTAGCAGTATCGTTATCATCGAATGAAAAGAAGTTATGAATGTGGCAAGCGTACTGATTGTTTGGCAACTATTACAGGTAATAGAAAAATGTACGTTTCATACTCGTTTACATACTGAAATAAAGACTCCTCATGTTTTTGAGTTAAAATCTGGTGTTATTAGTGAAACTCTCAACGAGTAAAAGCGTGAAATTTGAAAAAGCTCAATTCAAAAATATTAATTTACGTTTTTGAAATGTCTTTATCCTGGAAAATTACGAGTAGATTGAGTTATACTATTGCAATTATTGACGCATTGAATAAAATTCAAGTGAGAAAAGGTTAATTTGTCGTAAAACTGCAGGCATATTTCACGTATTTCCACGTATTTCATGAACAAGTGCTTACCATTCTATAAATGTGAACAGAGGGCAACAAAAACATGACCTGCTTTGCATATTTCAAAATTTGGAATAATTAAACATTCTCAATTACATTGATACTTAGTAGAAATTATATTTTACTCACCAATTTTCAGTAGATGTTTACAATGGCAAACCAATACTGTGGTAAGATTGATTCCGAACGAATGTTTTAAGTATATTTTTTAATTGCATTTTAATAACTCATATTATTTGGGAAAAGTTACGAATTAATTGTAGTTTAGTGTCTATCAAAATCAATTTCAAATGAAATCTATTTCGGTCTAATGGGAAACAAATTGTGATGTCTGGAGATGACAATAATTCCAGTCATTTGGATATTGGTAAATACAAAAGTTCCGCTTGTGAAACGCACCCGAACGACAAAAAATGGAGTCTGGGGATGTACTTCAACTTCAACTTTAACAATTTCAAGAAAAATGCAATCAACATTATCATAATATTGAGGAATTTTAATTTCATTTTTGATTGTTCATTATTGTGATAAAATTCAAATATCCACCACTTATTTTGATTTTTGATTGATTTGGAATATTTGAAATAAACATTGATGATTATGTTCAAGGCCTGATTCTTGAGTCAAGTTTTCTGGGGATACAACATAATTTTGTCCCCTGCAGTGACAAAGTGAAAAAAAAAGACAGAGAACAAATATATATTCTCTCCAGATAAAGCGATTAGTGAAATGTTGGCAAAAATATCTCTTGGACCCTTTTTTGGAAATTCAGAAGCTCTCATTTTTGAACTGAACTAATCTGACGTTTTCTACCAAGACATTTTAAATAAATATCAGAACCTTGGTAACAAAATTTGCTTTGATTGGCGCTCCTTGAAAAATTACAGCCTTATTAATAATATAATTTGTATAATTCTAACATGACTTTAAAACTGAATTAATAAGAAGCATATTAAAAAATACATTGGAAATTATTTTAACAATAGACTGATGCTGAAGCCCTAGTAGTAAGTTAGGGTATGTTTTACACCGTGCTTAAGTTAACTCAACCATTTTTCGATGGAATGATAGCTTTGTGGAGATTATAATAGAAAAACTTTTATACAGGCTACTTGTATTTTATCATATACATTTTTATAAATAATACATTACCCATTTTAGTCAACAGTAAAAACACAAGAGCTTTTTTTATCGGATAAATTTCTCTTTGCAACGAAACAGTTTTGCCAA
>CAJUYG010005949.1:0-12927 GCA_910591675.1 Galerucella calmariensis
TTTCACATTTTGCCACAGATATGATCTACTATGAATGGACCTTAATACAAATTTGATAACAAAATTTTGCAGTCTTAAACTTCAAAATAATTTTTGATTGTCTAGTTGTCAAATTTTTTCTGTTGTGTCAGTTAGGGATAAAAATTAATTTCTACTTATTTTTTCTTGACAACGGTAGCTGGAACGCTACCGAAACGTTGAAATAAAGAATTTAAAAATATTGTGGTTTAATTTCCCAAGAAATTAAAAAAAGAATGAATAATATACCACGAGGAACATACAGAGGATACCAATGTTTGTATCAACAAGTGGATGTTTATAATTCAACCATAAACATAGCAGATAACAAAAGCTTGTTTATTGTCTATTATGTACAAACAAACATAATGTATTTACAAATTGTTTCAGCACGAGCGTAAACATTTCTCACATATTTTTTCATTTATTATGGATTTAATTTAAATTTAACGGAAGTGTGATGATTTGATCGTTTTTTCGATAACATTCTGATACCTCTAACTCCATAAATAAGGCTGGGAACAATCTGGCGCCAGTCTTGAAAAATTTAATTGAACGTCAATTGGTATTAAATTGTGTGGACAGGTTCGTTTACTTCGGAAGTTGAAGGCAAGAAGAAAATGAGGCAATAATTTCACGCGGAAGACAGAACGGTTTAATTGAAATTGACAGAACGGCTTATTTATTTTTTTGACTCGGCATTTTACACAGTACCAGAGGCTACCAGAGAATCCTTTTTTACCTTTTTCAGTTTACAAATCAGAACTTTGTTTAAAAATCAGCTTCAAATTAGTGATCTATTTTCACTGGAATTGCGGTTCTGAGACCGGTTACAGGGGCTGAACTGCCACACAACAGAAAACAAACCATGCGAAGATCCAAGAAACTTATATAAGACATGACATCTTCGAGAATATCCTGAATGGCTTCGAAAATAGGATACAAAATTGTATGCAGTCCTTCACTATTCACCAGTTTTTAGTTGAGTTTTTCCAGTCATTATTAAATTTAAGATAAAATTTCTTGCTCCATTCAAAAAATGTATTATGAAAACGTTCTTTCCTGAATATATTCCACAATCTAGATCTTCATATTTCATAACTTTCGTAGTTATATTTTTTCCTTTTCATAGTTATGCAATTTAAAATGTATAAATGTGCGACAGTATTTTGCACTTATCATAGTCTTCCTTTCAGGAGTCTCTTTTATATTTAAATACCACTAACTTATTTCAACTCAAGTTGTGGTTGCAATACTTCTCTTAAATTCGCAATTTTTCATAAATTATTTAACAGAGGTATATGCAACTTTTGGGGAAATGATAGATTTTATGTCGAGGAGACGGTGTTAAATCGGTAATAATCGAGTTATATTCAAAGCTTTTTCCACTACTAGCTATGGAGTTGACAGTGTTTGCTTCTTCTAGCCAACTAAGAAGTTGAATTTCTCTATAGGTTGTTAATAATTTTTTCTATTATTAACCTAGGTCAATAATGGACAAATTCAAATATTGTGAGAATTCAGAGATAGTAGTTCAACAAAAACTTGTGCAACTTTATTTTGTATACCCAAAAGATTGTCTCCAACATTTTAAAAGAAATTCGTTACGGAATGGAGCAACAAGAAGGAATGGGATCCAAATACCATTACCAGACTTGGAAAGATTGCCATTCAATGGTACACAGACGGCTCAAAAACAATAGAAGGAACTGGGATAGGAGTGTTCGGGCCAGAAACCAAACACTTTGAAAGCTTGGGAAAAACCCCCAGTATCTTTCAAGCGGAAATCCACGCCATAAGAAAGTGCGCCCAGTTCTGTATTGATAAAGGATACAGAAGACAAAGGATTATCATAATGTCGGATAGTCAAGCAGCCATTAAAGCACTGAGCTCTTGTTTAATCAGTTGCAAAATGGAGTGGGAATTCTTAAACAAACTCAATGAACTAGGCGAGAACAATATGGATACTATGGATTCCAGGACACACTGAAATAGAAGGAAATTAAATAGCAGATGAACTAGCAAAGAGGGGGACTGAAATACCTTTCTGGGAGCTTGAACCCTTTTGCGGAATCAGCCCCAATGTAATCTTGGAAGAAATAAGTGAAGTCGAGAAAAAAAGAAGATTTGACCATTGGAAAGATCTAGTAGGGCTCATACAATCAAAGACTTTTCTGGGTGACTACAACCTGTTGAGATCAAATGAATGCATAAGTCAAAGTAAAACTGACAAGAAAACATATTTGTATTCTGTGTAAAAATTTAATTTTCAAAATCGCAGAGCGCTTTCGGCTATTAAGCCATCTTCAATGCTATGTCTGCAAGTAAGTCATAAGAGTTGGAAAAATGTAGAATAAGAAATAAGTAAAGAATTACTTACTCGTCAGGTATTTGGTACAAGAAACCTAATTCGGTCGACAACATATTAACGTCACAAAATAAAATATCTTAAAATAACATTAATTTAAAATAATCCCCTGATTGGGGTGAACTGTCTTTAAATTTTGAGAATTTTTAGTTAAAAATGTTTACTGTTGTCTTTTTATTGTCTATTTTTTATATTTTTATTGTATTTTTTATATTATTTTATATATTTTTCTATATTTTCTTTTGTATTTTTTATTTTATTTCATATATTTTTTTTTTAATTTTTTTGAATTTTTTATTTATTTTTTAAATTTCTAGTCATGTGTACTCAGCTATAAAGATATTCACCAAAGTAAAACTGCGCTAAGAATTTTAACAGGGATTCTAACGGGACTTTGTCGCCTGAATGGGCACCTGAAAAAGCTCAAAATAGTGGAGGAAGAAGAATGCAAATTTTGTGGAATGGAAGAAAAAACCTCCATCCACAGACTTTCCAACTGCACAGCACTTCAGTATCCTAGAGCACAGCACCTGGGGGTAAACGCTTCTCGTGATGCGTTTGTGAATTATTTTCAACTTTTGTCTTAAATTTGGCTATTAGTGGAAAAAATTGTATATACACCATGGTGGTGAAGACATTTACAAACTTCGCACCTTATTCGGTCAATAAATAGTCCTCACCACCAGTGTATAATATACTATTATCGTTTCATTTTGGCATTTCAAAAAGTCATCATTACAATTTAAGATCATCATTCTATCTTCACTTTGTTGTCACTCACCAACGAAACACGTGTTATCTGTTAAGTAATACAAGCTTAATAAGCTACTGTCTATCGTAATAGGATGTTTTTAAGGCAATTAAAGGTAGTTTATTTTCAAAAACCAACGAGTTTATAGGTATTTATAACCGACCTACGGCAACTCAACACCTACGGTTGCGTGTTATTTATATACAAATAAATAGTGACACCATAAAGCGGCAAATTAAATTATTGTTGAAATAAAACAGGTATTCCTGACTAGGGATTGTTTATGTGTTGATGCTATCAATTCTGTAACACGTAAGTTTATTATGCAGAAGCTTGTAACGAGCATAGCATGTTGTGATGGTTGTTATGTTGAAAGTTACAAAATGTTTTGACAGTGAAACACTACATAATCTTAAATCCGCCTTAATAGTCTTATACCATCAATTTTGTATTAAATTCGTAGAAAAATTAACGTTACATTACATAAATACAATATCTGATTGATTCTCCCAGTTTTTTTTTTGGATATACAATTATAGAATAAAGTATTTTGGGGTGAACTAAAAGGGTTCGAACAATCTGGATGATTGTAGACCATTTTCATCAACTGCTTTTTATTATAGAATTCTCTTCCTAACCCAAAAGCAATTTCTAAAGTAATAAGACTCTCACTTTGGGTAATATTTTATCGACCATTACTTTCAATAACCCACACACATCAAAACACATTACACCCTCCCCTAAGGCGATAAATATCAACCTCAAACCGACGCCGTTCCACCAGTGGTGTTTCTAATATTTTTTCAAATAAAATAACTTGATTTTTTATATATTTATTGGTGATGGACACTGCTACAGCAAACAACAATAAAATATTTCAGAACTCGTGCTGCGGAGGGTTGGATGAGGGAGGCTGGAAGTGATTCCTGGTGACCTCCCGGAGTACCCAGCCTTACTACCACAAGCGGGGCTCTGTGGTGGTGGACATTCAATTCCCTAGCTACTCGTGGGATGTAATATGGAGTATGCAAGAAAAGCGGAACAGGAAGCAGTGGAGGAAGAGAGAGAAGGAAATGGAATTTTTGGGAAATTGAGGCTGGTGAAATGAACACCTGATAAGGCGAGAGAGACAAGTGAGTGGAGCGATACTGGGGTGAAAAGGAAAGAGGTATCGCCTCTGGAGAATAAGGAGCAGAAGAGGAAACAGAAGGAGAAAGGAAGGGAGGAAGTGAAGAGTGGAAAAGAGGAAGAGAGGGAGAGTGTAAAGAGATTGAAGGAGATGGTAAGGCGACTGGAGAAAAGGGTGAAAAGGCTGGAAGAACAGAAGTCGGTGGCAGAGGGGCGGGTCAGGGAATTAGAGAGGTTGAGGGGAGATGATGGTAGGAAGGAGAGAATGCAAACACGATGGGAGGAGGAAAAAAGAGACTGGGATGGATGGATGAAGATTAGAGATAAGGACTGGGATGATGACAAGAAGGAGGGAATAGAGGTGAAGGTGGGAAATCCAATGTAAGGGGATGAAAAAATAAAAGTGGTATGGGTGACTAAAGAAGACAGTGGAATGGAGAAGGGGATACAGAAGATGTTTAGGGGTAGGTACCCGATGTTAGGAGAAAAAGGAGAGGAAATTGAGTGGGTTGAGGAGGTACGCACTACGGAAAGAAAAGGTACAAGGGTGAACGCGGATGAGTTGATCTGTCGGATGGAGGGTGATTGTAGGGATGAGAGGAAGGTGTTTGATATGATGAGTCGACTGTTTGAGAAAGTTGGGAGCGGGTCAGCGCTGGGTTACACAGGCTTGTGCATGTGAAGGTGGGGGAGCTGAGGAAGATGGTCGCGTGGGTGAGAGCAGATGGAACGAGAGGTAGCAATTTATACAGATGGGGAAAAGGAAAAATAGGTCTGGAATGAGATGGTAATCCTGAAGGATATTGGAAAAGTCAATCAGGAGGGGATAGAAAGGATTAAGGGTTTGAGGGAGATGGAAGGAAAGTGGCTGGATAGACTTAGAGTCTCAAGGAACAGGTTATAGAGGCAAAGAAAGGGGGGTTGAGGTCGGGGGAATTCTGAGGGACGTGGAAAGGGTAACAGGAGCTAGGGTGGTGGAAGCGGGAAGGACAACGGAAAACATTAAGATGGTGGGGATAGACCCGTGGAATGAAGATGAAGTAGTGAGGAAGAAAATAAAGGAATTTATTGGGAAAGGGATAAGGGTGATGAAAGTGGTGAGGGAGAGGAACGGCATGGAAATGGCGGTGGTGAGGATGGAATGTGAGAAAGCGGAAGCCTTACTAGGAAAGCGGAAGATTAAGCTGGACTTAAATAAGGTGAATATTATAGAGGGGAGAGGAGAGAAAATGTTTTGAATTTGGAATGAAAGGGCCACCAGGTAGCGTGATGTGAGGCAAGGAGAGTGGAGAGGATTAGGGAATGCTGGCTATGTAAGACTGTCGGCAAGCCTTCCTTTGTAGGATATGTGGAGGCAGATTGTAGTAGGGGACAGAAGGAAGTTGATGTAGATGAAGATAGAAAAGATGGGAGGTACCCTCCGAACCCCTCAGATGGGACGAGTCTGGGCAAGTAGGAGGAAGGAGAAAGCAGACTGCGGGAAGAAAAAATGTTGAGGATTGATGGAGGGTGTTACAAATAAATCTAGTGGAGACCATGATTAGGAAAGAGAAGAGAAAGAGATGGAAGAGAAAGAGATAGAAGGGAGTAGATGACAAAGAGTGTGTGAGGGACCGCCGCCCGCCTTGAAGTATGCTAGGGTATTGATTCCGAGGCGGGAGTAACGATAAGCTTGAGGTGGGTTTGGTTGCTAGGCATTCCCTTGGGGATTCCAACACTGTCTGGGTACTGGTTAGCACCCATTCGAACATATGAGTTTCCCATCTCAGCCCAAAAAAAAGCCTGATGCAAACTGCTATTACATTAGTAAGTACCTAAATATCAATTCAGATTTTGGACGCAGTGGTAAAATGTTAGGCCTCAATGAGGAAATCACACCTTTCGTGCCTCAGCAAGATGATATATTCAAATCTAATTGCAAATGGGGAGTTTTTAGTTTCAAAGCATTCGAGATAAGAGATAAGTGAGATAAGGAGATTGCAATATCGAAATCAATGGGACATAATGTAAAATACGTGAAGTAAAATATTCGCTCTATGGAAAGCTTTACAAAATCTCCATGAACTGAATTGATTTTAAATCTCTTTTGAACGGCTTTCAACAGAAAGTCGACATACATAAGTAGTTGCAGCTTTATATATTTACAAAAAAAAAGAAAAAAGTGAACTGTTGAGAATATACAATATTGGTATGGATAATGATAGTATTCCGAATAAAACTATTAGCTGGGAACATACTGTATTTAAGCTAACAATGTTTTTACCTTAATACTCCATACATGGAAAAAGAGAAACGAAGACTTACAGCATCAAATCCGCTTGGAATTGTCCGAAAATTTTCAGTTAATTACCTACAATCCAGGAAAAATGCATAAAACTACTTTAATTTTTTTGGAACTTTCGAGGCCGGAAGCGCAATGGAGATCATCTACTTCCCTGGATTGAGAAGTATGCTTACAGACTACATAAAAGAGCCCACAGGAGACCTTAAACTCAATATTTAACGGTAACCAATATGAATGAATAAACCTGTTACACAATGAGATCATTACTCACCGAAGCAGCACGACGACGAGCCCGCGCTCGCTGGGCTACCGTCGATCTGAGTGAAAAGCACCACATGATTCTACCGTATAAATTGTAATGCCGGATATTTCTTTTATTATCTTCTTTCAATCGGAAAGACGTGTTATACCGAACATGTTATTGGAGATTTGTTGAAAAAGTTGTATCCAGGGTTGAGATTATAGTTGCCAAATAATAACCTCATCCGTGGTCTTAGGTATTTTTCTATTTTTCTAAATAAATATTCCAAACGTCTTAATTTCCCAGCTTTGTTAAGTACGTACTAGACCAAAACCCTGTGTTTTATCCCAAATCAAAAAGATAACGACCCTGTAGACGCATCAGAGCGTACATAACATCCCAACGGTATATTCCAAACGAAAATCGCCCTTGGGGAATGAATCTTGGTAGAAGTTTTTACCTTTCTCTGTTTTATTAAAGAGCTGTTGCAGTGCGGTCGTGTCTTATGGCTAATAAGAGTCGCTCTATTCCTTCGACTTGACAACATTCACGTGTAAATGATTCACTTCGTATACCTCATATTGTTAGAATTATGATATTTCCAGTACTTTAACAGAAAATCTCAAGCTTTCCTCCGCTTGTTTATTACGCAATCGAAACCGGGGATATAGAAAATGAGAAAAGTGAAGTTGAAAGCCTTTTAAAATGTGATTTCTATTCCAAGGGTTGAGAGATATAAATTAGGTTTTTGTTATAAGAAACAAAAAATAGTTATGTGTGTATTGAGGGAGGAAGAAGCACTTTAATTCTGTGTAATACATTATAATTTTTGTCTAGCATTATACAGGGTGATTCATTACTAATTGGAAATAATTTAATAGTGAAATCCTGACTTCAAATTATGAAGATTCAACCCAAAACACCTAAATAAAATGTAGCTGCTCACTTAGTTACAGGGTGTTTTGTTTAAAAACTTGAAAACTATTTTGTTCTCAGTACTTTAAAACTGTTCCATGTATTTAATTCATATTTGGCAGAAAGTGTAGACAGTGTACACCCTACTAAATTATATCAAACAAACGTTTCTGGCTACTACCAGAGGCGTACAACAGGGGCAAGTGTCAGGTGTTTTGAGTTGAATATTTATAATTTGAAGTCAGGATTCTACTATTAAAATATTTCCAATTAGTGATGCATATTGTTGTATATTGTTTTTTATAGTTGTTTTTAGATTTTTGTGGTAATAAGCTTTTTGCTTCTTCCATAATTACTTGAATTGCTCTCCATTCCTCAAAAAGTTCATAAAAATAAATAAACTCAAGAACTTTGCACTATGAAAGTCAAAAAACTTATTTTACCAATTTTTATTATAGTTGAAATAATACCCTTCTTGGTGTGCGTCATCGATTGTTAATGTCTTTCTAACACATTACGTAGGAAGAAATGGAAAAAAGGCAGGTCTGTGATTAATCCTTATCAAAATATCTCAATAATTAACCGTTTAAATGTATTACAAATCTTAACCTTAATCTTTGACTTACAAAAATTTGATTGGTTGATGTTTAGAGCTTAACCTATCAATCGAGAATTTAAAATACTATGAAGGCGTTACTTTCGTAGCGGCAATGTGTCTCACGTCTTTTTCTACTGTCACACTGACAGTTCTCGACAGGTCTGTACTTTGTTGTTTACGGTCAATTATTATTTATGAAAAGTGAATATTAATCTTATTGTTTTATTTATTTAAATAATACAAAAATATGCATGGATACACGGAAAAATATCAGTATTTTGAAAGTTTTCAAGTATTTCCAGTTAGAAAAATAAGCTGGTGATTATTAATTGCATTGTCTTTTCTTATTTGGCTGAATACGATCCTGATGATTTTATTTATTGAATTTAAGGTTAACTTTATGTCAAAATAGCAAATAAAATAAACGACATGCCGAAAACCCGGATATACGTCACAATCGATGACGGACACCAAGAAGGGTATTATTTCAACCATAGCAACCCTAACGTTGAAGTAACTTTCATAGTGACACTCTGTAGGGAAAATAGCCCCAGCTATCCCAACCGCTACTTTGAATTTAATTAGAAACCCTGGAAAGTACTCAATTTTTATAACAGTTAAATTCGCAATTTCATTAAATATTTACACACCTTTTCAACAGTATATTCTTGCTCGAAAAAAAAAACATGGCTTCCCCTACATTATGTGGATTTAATATTTTATAATCCGCTACGCACGCTAGAAGAAATCTAACCCTTTCCAGTGAAAACCTCTAATTAAATATCTCTTAATTTTCCCAAAGACTGGATCTTGATTCAACCACTAAATCCCGCTAATTTTATTTGTTATATATTATTTCTTTTTGACGTTGTAGAGCACGATTATAAATGTTCTAAATTTATGTTTCAATTTGAACTGACAAATTTAATTAATATACAAAATTTGATTAATCACGTCTGTACTCCTCAGGTGTACCAAACCATAAAATCGTAAGCCATCAACTGAAAACCCCTCCAAAATTTCATCGTTTATCACGATTACAATGGGCCTTCACGATATTTTATCCCAATTAATTTGCCACAAAGGGGGTTAACAAGTTAGACTTTAAATTTGTTATCAAGTTTTTTGGTTGCGAGACTAAATTTTGTTTTCTACTCGTATAATTGCAATCCGAATTTTCAATAGAAATTGATACTTTAGTGGATTAAATTTGAAAATTGCTTTTTCATATAAGCAATAATTATATGTCAACTTCATAGTTTAATATTTGAGTGGATATACCATCAACTCAGGACTTGCTGACGAATGTCGAGAACGACTTGCTGATCTTGCGGAAAGCAGTGCGGCTAGAATGGATTCCGGCCCACTCTGGTTTTGAAGGCAACGAAATGGCGGATGCACTAGCTGCGGGAGGGGTGGCAGCTTCTTTCTGCGGCCCGGGCCCTACCCTCGGCCTAACAAAACAAACAATACGCAAGGAGACGAGGAAGTGGCTGAGGAACCAGCACCTCGCTCATTGGAATGCTCTACAGGCTCCTAGACAATCCAAACTTCTACTGAAGGGATGGACTGATGGACACGCTGGGGCAGCTATTGAACTACCGAGGAGTGGGTTGAGGACTCCTAACAGGGCACTGCTGAGTGCGAAAGCACCTCTACAGCCTAGGAGTAGAGAAAAGTTCCCTATGTAGGGGTTGCGGCATGACTGACGAAACGTCAGTCCATGTTCTCTTAGGGTGTCCACACTGGTCTGTATTACGCAGGCGAATCTTCGGAGTTCCTGTCATGGACCCTGGAGACACAAGCAGGCATCCACTGGAAAAGATTGTGGCCTTTATTGAAGGGCTCGGCTTCGTGGATGTCTAGGTAGAAGGAATGGCACAATGGGCCCGCCAGTGAACTCAGTGCCGGAACCTTGGCTTGAGTTTGTCTAGGTCAATGCTCGCCTGCACAATTAGTAGTAGAAGTAGTAGTTAATATTTGATTCAAATTAGCGGAATATTGTTATTGAAATTGAATCTTCAGATACATTTGTTTCCTGTGAAATAATGAGGTCCTTCTCACAGGTATACAAACCTCAAAACAAAAACAAAAATCTAGTTATTTTCAAGTTCAAAATATTAACGATAGATGTCGCTAGTGGTATTAAATCTGTGGGTATCTGCTTGTTGCATGGGTTGACGGTTGTCTGGATACCACAAATATCTGCTACCAACTAACAGAACTAATAGCTTTATTTAAACTTTAGAGAATTACAGAATAGATGTAGAAACATGTAACATGTGCATTCACTTGACACTTGACTTCAAAAGATTGGAATCGCTTCTTCTTTTTCTTTCGGCCTCCGTCCTTGTGGCATTCAGCCATCGGCCTCGTCTCGCCTAATCACCAGTGTCTGCTTCCTGGCGCGTTTGGTTGGAACAGCCACAAATCGGCTTTAATTTAATATGCATTTCTTGACTTACTTACTTTGTATTTCAAATTTGTAATAATACAAGCAGATTGCCTAAATGATTTGTTTTCATATTCAATGAAATGAAACATTTTTGTTATAATTTACTTGAATAATTAAGGAGAGTCAATGGAAAAACAGGCATGTCCGTTCATAACAAACTGGAGGAAAACTGCAAAAAGTATTTTATAATAACATTTGGACACATAACCTGGAAAAATTGAAGATCAAACATAATATAACATTTTTATTCCTGTGTTTGGAAAATAATAGATTACAACAGAATTCAATAGAATACAAAATGTCTATTTTGGTCAATTAGTAGAATGCAATTAGTTTTATTACTATCACCAATGTAGTTTCCCTCAATAAGTCAGGAGGCTGATGTATATAACTATGTTTATGCTGATGCAATCTATGGCTAGGTACAGGACCCCGGAGGGACCAAAAGGCCCCGATATGAAGATCAATAAAAATCAAGACACTTCGTGAAATCACTAGCAATAGCTAAAAATATTTGTGGTTTATTTCACGATAGGTACTTGTGGTGAGGCACATGTGAAATAAAAATAAACGGCACACAAATTCACTTCTCCAGCATTTCAACCGCCTACAAGCTCTAAGCAATAAATAAATAATTTTTGAAATATTTTTATGTACACAAAGCACATGACAAGACAACGACATTTGACCGTCGTAATCTGTCATTGAAGTTCCATACAGCGCCATCAATCAAGACGGTGGAACAGCTGAACTAATTGTACACAAGCGTTCGTTTTCAAAATTTTTCGTGCAACAAATCTCAAAAAGTACAATGAATTGAGATTTCATATTTTCAGAATTGAATTCTCTAGGCTTTCTTTTGGGGAGAAGGTCTTGGCGTTCAAATTTGTGACCACAAATTGTCAAAGCTGTCAAAATCACACCATCACTTGATGGCTCATATCTTTTTTATAACAATATAAAGCTTGACCAAGATACCTCATCCCCAAGATAAAGGTCCAAGTTATATTATGTTTAAATTTCAACTCTCAATTTTACTGCATTCTTTATATTTGTTGCATACAAAATAACCCAAATTTTGTTGCAAGTCAGGGGTGCCAACTGTTTTGAGCTGTCTAAATTTGAGGCCCTGCTTAAGAGGACTTAATTCATCCTGAACATGTATCTGTATCCGTAAAGTAGGGGGGGTGAGTGTAGGATCACAGCACGTAGGGCCACATGTGCCATCCATGTCCTCCTGGATCATCGTCCATCCTGTCCTTCCCAGGAAGGTGAACAGGTCACTAGGAGACATCCACTTTATATCGGCAGGTGTAGGCCAAGACTTACCGAACACACACTATTTTATTGACGATAACTCCGGACACTCGCATAAGACATGCCTGACAGTTTCATCTTCCTGTTCACACATCCAGCATAGAGGTGTGTCCACTAGCCCCATAGTATGGAGGTGTTTCCTTAGTTGAAAGTGGCCAGACAGAAATCCTACTATCAATCGTAGGTTTTTCCTGGTCATCGCCAAATATTTCTTTGACGCTAGCTTCCCAGGGTCGCCCAGAGTGATCCTGGCAAAACTGCATCCTTTGATTCCATCCTATCTTTTGAAGGATTGACCATGAGTGTGAAGTTTGGCTAGTTCCGCAATTGTAGAAGTCGTCGGTGGCACTCTAGTACTAGCCCCGATATAACACGTTGTCTGTTCAAGGCTACTAAGGCTTGTCTACTATCAGTGCAGATTGCTATGATTTTGCCAGAAATTCCTTTTCTGGTTAGTTCTTTTGTGTCATCACTTTCCTAAACGTGTAATTTAAATAACCATTTTCCACCTCCTATTTCTGTTATTGCAGTTTTAACAACAATAATTCATAATATATAAATAATAAATTTTCCTATCAGTTTTATCCAGTAATTTGTTTCAACTGAGGAAATCATGCCATGGCTAATGAGTTGGATAACGAGATATTTGTGTGGTTTCGGAACATTTAGTTATAACTTATAGCTACATATACATCATCAAAGCTGATAAATATAATATGAATAACAGCCATCTAGATTTATACAGGAAAGATAAAGTTTTATTCACTGACAGATAGATTGATGTGTGACAGAGAACAATTTTATTAATACCACTAACGATAATTTCTTATTTACTTGGTTTATAAAAAATTT
>CAJUYG010005950.1:0-12051 GCA_910591675.1 Galerucella calmariensis
AAAGCTGCAACTCATTGTTGTTTATATTATTTAAACATAGATGATGTAAGTCTCTAAGGTCTTGCGAGAATTTTTTCACTTCTGCAGTGACCCATAACTTTTTGGTTTCTCTCACATAGCTGCGTCTTATTGGAAAGCTGCCTTCAAAGTAATAATTAAATAAAGAAATGAAGCTATCGTAGGACATATCAACATCATTATGGTTGATTATATTATTCCAATCTTCACTTGATATTTTATTTTTAAAAGACTGTTTATTGATTTCATTAAAAGGCCTGCCCATTGAATAAACTGGCTTTTTAACTGGAGTTTTTGGCAAAGTAAACAGCAAATATAGAACAAATCTACTTATTATTTGTTATATTTAAATTGAAGGTACACCCTGAAGCATTATAAAAGTTAATTCCTTAAGTCAAAGGAGTTCCAACAATAATTTGTTATAAATAAATCGCAAGAAAACTATTATGGAGCCGTAATAGGGAGAAGCGTGACACTGACAAATGATGATTTTCGAGTAATGTCAAAGTCAAAATATTTTACCTGCCGCATATGTCACTTTACCTGCCGCAAATGCAGCAGACAAAGTAAAGGAAGGTAAACTGTTCGTTCACTTCCGGAAATCAATCTGATAATTGACGGCTTCACTGACGGTTGGCGATAAAAAATATTACAAGAATAATCATTCTTGATAATGGAGGAAGGGTGAGAATTTTCACAAGGGTGATCCAGTCATAGGCGTACAATAGATTTATTACTAAGAATTTCCTTGTTTCACAGGCGTATGATGAAATTTGTGTAGGGTTTAATTTATTAGTAACAATTTAAAACCATGGAAGTTCGATAAGATTTTTAAAGGAGCTTGAGTTATTTGTTAAAATTTCCATAAACCATGTGCGTATGATAAAAGTTTGAAAATATCCATCCACGATAGGCGTGTGATAGATTCAAGTTTACAAAGGAACTCACTTATTTGTGGAAATATCCATCCACCATGGGCGTGTGATACATCTTTTGTGAGGAGTTTGTCTATCTATTGTTACTGGATAGCAATTGCCTTTCTCTTCTTAAGGATCGTCTCCATTAACGCGCATTACTTCAAATTTTTAGATTTTGACAACCAATTTTTCTTATTACTTTTAATTGGAGATTTCATCAATAAAGTTGGTTAACAACATAACTACTATTTATTCAACAACTAAATATACAATTTCTGGACATCAATGAACAAAAAAATAGTTGTTTACGTAATTAGTGGGATATGGACATTATTAACGCACGCATGTGAAGTTTGCAAGACGAGGCCGTAGGCCGAGTCGTGTAATGACATAAGTGCGTTAATAATTCCTATCACACGTGTTACGTACAAAATTTTATCTAACTGTTTATTAGTATTAGTATTAGTATTAACAGTACTATATTATAAAATAAAAAAAAATTTCAATCCAACGTATTTTTAATAATATTGACTGCAAAAATAAAGTACTGTGTAACATATTTTGTGACCATAACAACAAAGATAAACAAGGCTGAGGAAATAAAATAAATTAGTCATATCATCAAATTTTCAAAGTTGAATGAACAAAAATCGATAAAAAATGAGTTCAAGCGAAGAGAATCTTCTTTCGGAAATTGAAAATGCAGCTTACAGTGTTATTTTAAATATTTAATTCTGGTATTAATATGTTTCTAGATTCTCATTACCGCACTAGTACGGTAATGTAATCAAAAACGCACTAGTGCGGTAATATACGTCATTATGACATTGAAAAATAGTGTCAAATCGTACATGTTAGATGACAGTTGTAGATAAAAATTATTTATAGTTTTCCAAGACCGGCTCAGACGCCGTGGCCGTCATTTTTCACTTTCTTTTTCTTCTGTCAGTGTCAAATCACGAATTACCACTTTTTTCCGTCGAAATTTTGAGAGGAAGCGCGCCGATCGCGGCTCACGGTCGATAAGCGTCAATTCACCGCTGACAGAAATTAGTCCGGTAACTGAAGGGGCAAACCTATCAATATATTTGTCAAATAATTTTTTTGGGCTTGATTTGTAGGTCTTGACAGGTACTTCAAAGGGGGAAAATTTCTCCAGGATTGCTCCTTGCTAAGGGCCCGAAATGGCCCCTAACGCCCCCCAAAAAACGGTTTCCCGCCGGTATCTCCCGAAATATGCAATTTGGACAATTTTTGTTTAGGTAAAAAGTGAAGGTCGTTGAATTATCTACAAAAATGGTTCCTATCATTTTTTTCGAGAGTTCAATAGTTTTCGAGATAATCGCATCCATCCTCGCTTACGCGGCTGCACTACCTCTAGAAATGCTACCGTCTATAAAATTAACTTGTAAACCGGCGGACAAATTCTTCCAGAACTCGGTCAAAAATTAATATTTTTCGATGATTTAAAGTTCATTGTAATGGGAATATCCGTAGGTATCAATATGTGTACCTTAAACCCCTTTCTCGCCCGTCGAGGACATTGCAAAAAGTGGCGAATGTTATTTTCCCCCAATATTTTGGCCTCTTCCATTAAATCATCGACATTTTATTCATTTTGAATGGTTTATTATCCCTTATTTTTTCAAATGGGGTGTGGGGAGGTCCTGAATGTTCCTAGAAATTTTTTTTCAGTATCTTTGTGGCGTTTCAATAAAAAGTTTATTTATTTGCATTTTTCAGTCGTTTTCGGAGTTCTCACAAATCTTGTAAGCAAGCGAAAATAAAGAACTAATGTTCAATTATTTTGTTATTAAATGCACACCATTTGAAAGCTTACTATGTCTACTCCCTGAAGCAATATTTTTATTCGGAATACAGTGCACTCATTTTCCAGGGACCGGGAAAATTGGTAACACGGGTGAAAACCGGCCTTTTTTTAAATGCTTTTTGTTCTCCGCTGTTAATTTTTTTAGAATTAAAGCTTATATTCTGACCTTTCCATCCATATAACTTGTTTCCCATATTTGAGCGCCGTTCTTTTATGTTTATTATTTTCTTGTACGCCTCTTTTAAGTCTTTTATGCTCTCTCCACCTAACCTTACCACGTGTACCCACGCGCCCACTCCAGTGGTCTGCTCTTATTGACATTAAATCTTTGTTGTTTTTTGGAGCAGTCGTAACCGTTTGCACGAATTTTATAAATATTATATAAATATTTTATAAATTATTATATAAATATTTTACGATTATCAATTGATCAATTAAAAAAAAGAATTTTTTAAAGTGAATAAGTGACAATTTTGACTTGCTAGTGCTGCATCAAGAGGGAACATGAAGAAGACCGGGAAGATTCTGCCAAACTAATCGCCTGGTTCGATTCACATAACCACTTCCCACATACAGAACAAATTGTTTCCTTGGCAAAGGAAAGGAAAGGCGAAAAAACTAGTGGAAAATTTGTCTAAATTGGCAAATGAAGGGGCTAATGAACTCAAAATAGCGATTGAATGTTTCAAAGACCAGAACCTTTCTCATGAGACTGTTTTCGTGAACGGAGAAACTGTTTTGCTTTCGATTTACAAATCCTCCAAGGACGTAAAGACTCTCCAGCTCCTCCGGTTCGCGACTTTCAACCAGTTGGCCAAAAACAAGACTGCGATAAAACTGCAATGCTTACCCCCCACCGCTGAAGCTGCTAGGCGGCACTTTTATAGGGTGTATTTACAAGTTCAAAGCTGGCTGGGAAACGAACTTTCACCAGAGAAATGGGGCTGGAAACGTGCAGAGGATGTACTGCTGCCGATTCAGACCACAAAGAATCCGGCCCTCCCCCGGAACTCTTGAAGATGATTTTTTGTCAATGCAAAACAGGCTGCGAGAAGAATTGTTCATGTTTAAAAGCAGGTTTAAAATGCTCCTCTATCTGTGATTCATGTCAGTTGACAGTGTAAATTATGAGAAAAATGAAGGTATATTCCCGGAAGAATTAGAGGTGGGAGGAGAACCACAATGGCTTGAAGGGGAGGTGGAAAAAACATGGGTGGAAAAAGAAACAGAAGGTTTGGAAAATGATGAGATAGAAATAGAGCTGGAAGAACAAGGGATAGGGACAAGAGGGACAGAGGAAGAAGAAGAGCAAGAGGTAATAGGCGACGAGAATCACGCTGATGATGAAGAGGATGAATCTGAAGACATGAATTGGTTTAACATAGGTACTCTGAATTTTTCTATGTATTTTGTATTTTCAACCTAATTTTTATAAGAATAAATGGTATTTGTTTAAAAATTCCTTGTTTTTTCTGAAATCCTGCACCTATACCTACTGTTCCTTCTGAAGTTTGCGAAAAATGAAAAAAATGCAGAAAATATTTATCAAAAAATTATTATTATCAGCTTCTATAGGTATTGACTTACTAGTAGCCAAAACGCCGTCACTCAAGACTGCCACATGAAGCAATAAGATTTCGCAATTTTCTAGTAAATTTGCGACTCATATCCTTGTGAAATCACACTGAACATTGACTAATAGAATGAAGAGACACGAATTGTTGCTGTGACACACAAAAATCGTGTGAAATACGCCAATAATTGCCGAAAAAACGATTAGTGCCCGGATTTTAATGTGTATACACCACAATTTAGCGAGTGCAGGTATTCCGCTCGCGCCATCTACAATTGGTCTCTAAAGTCTAAAGTGAAAATCTATGTATTTCCGAGGCCCTCGAGCAGAAATTTAGTAAGAAAAATATTCGTGTTGCGGAAAAAATGATTGAGACCATTTTTGTAGATAACTTAACGACCTTCACTTTTTACCTAAACAAAAATTGTCCAAATTGCATATTTCGGGAGATAATGGTGGAAAACTGTTTTTTGGGGGCGTTAGGGGCCATTTTGGGCCCTTAGCCAAGGGGCAATCTTGGAGAACTTTTTCTCCCTTTGAAGTACCTGTCATGACCTACAAATCAAGCCCCAAAAAATTATTTGACAAATATATTGATAGGTTTGCCTATTTTCAGGTCTTCAGTTACTGGACTAAATAAAATAAAATCAAACGCTAAGGTTCGAAATACGAACAGTTACCTTTTACAATTTTCGACCGTCTTGCTTTCGAACTATTCCAGTGATTAAGCAATACAGGTTTAAAAAGGGGAGAGACTGTTTACTAAGTAGCAACAAGTAGATTTCGGGTTATATGGCCCGACAGACATTGAATTACAGTTCTAAGTTAAACGGGGTTGAGATATCTGCCGAGGCATATAGCTAGATAACTGGTAGTTGCAACTTAGTGAACGCTCACTGCTATTATCTTTGACATCTAAGATTGCTTTTAATAGGGAAAAATCACGAACCGCGAGATGGCGCTGCCAAATCCAAAATGTCGGATCGGAGGGTGAACAACAAATATTCTGTCATTTGATATTAGCACAAAACAGTCTAACCTATAGAAGTGAAAGTCCAATAGGATTACCTAGAATGAAAAAATGAGGTGTCAAACCCATCCACCTGAAGCGCTAGTTGCAATTGATTTGTCGAAATAGGCGAGGCAGCTGAGACCGAAAAACAGACTAAGGAAAGAAGAATTTCAGCGATCGCTGTGGATGGGTTCAGAACTATTTCATAGTGCTTTTTTTAATGGAAGTTTGTTTTTTGAATGACTAATGCCCGATTTCACTAACCATTTCCTAGTCAGGTAATACCTAAAACGAATTTAGGAATTCCTAAATGCAATTTACATTTTACCACGCGCTAAGTAAGGCCTAAGAGTGATAATATTACGAATTTCCCATCACTTTTTGATCAATCCTGAAAGGATTGTAAAAACAGCTTTGCGAGTGAGGCCCCTTTTTGTCCCAATAACAATATATTGTGGTTCAAAATATCTGTTGCAAACTTTGTAGGATTTATAAATCTGTTCAGCGCTTAATTCCTTCAGTTTTGGATTGAGAATAAAGGCAACCCATTCATTCAACAACAAAGGGTCATGTTTGGGAAACCTATGTCGTTTTGATGTAATGTCTGTACACCCAGGAACGCAACACTTCACACCAACCATTATAAATATTATGAATTATTACACTTGATAAGACTTACAGTACCTAATTAAAACACAAATAACAGCAGCAAATGGCAAAAGGAAGCAATCTATAAAAGGCAATGATGACAACATGGTGACAACTATATGACAACATGGTGACAACTATATGACAGCTTTGATGAAATTTAAAATCTTTTCTTCTTTTCGTGCTAAAGGCCTTAGCTGCCAGGCCTGTTTCGACAACTCAATTGCAACTAGCGTTTCAGGTGGATGGGTTTGAAACCTCATTTTTATATTCAAGGTCATCCTATAAACTTTCACTTCTATAGGTTAGACTGTTTTGTGGATATTAGCTTCGTTTTCGAAATTTTTGTGTTGTATTGCTGGATTTGTGTCATAAGATATCTATTAATAATGCCTGTGAAAGTAGAGATATCAATTTCGGATATTCTGGATTGTTGGTGAACGTGTTCGGCCAATTAATGAAGGTGAGGTTCCAATGAAAAAGTTATTAAAAGCTTATGTATGAGATCTCCAACAATATTACAATCCCCCATTATAAAACTCAGTGAGTCCTGGATTTGTCAATGTTCCTGTAAAGAAGGATTAAGAGGACACTGCAAGGATATTATTGCTACATTGATTTATATTAACAGGTAAATAAGTTTTCTCAATTACCTAAGAAAGCAAGTAGGTAGATGATTTCAAAACCACACATCCCTGTTTGCCTCCTCTCTTTTTCATGTTTCAGATATGAGATGCTAAAACCAGTAAGCTGTACTGATCTCTGGCTCAAAAATAGGGAAAGGAAAAAAGACATAGAGAGAATCAGTAGGCCAGAACCACCCAGGAATTAAAAAAAAAGAAAATACAATACAACAGCTGAACTGAACAAAAAAAACTTTAATCTTCTTGCCTACAGTAAGTTTTAGACAATGAAAACGAACAATAATTAAGTCATTTGAATATGTTGAACATCAGCACTTTTTTAATACCTGCAGGTGTAGGGGATTCTGCTTTGGCAACATTTTTGGGAAGATATCGTCAACTAAAAGAACAAATGGGTGCACCAGTGTATGATTCAAGAAATAAGGAGAAGTTGTATAATTTAATTTTAAAATTGTTGGAGAGAAAAAAGCTTCATCTGTTTGACTTACCTGTTCTCTTTTATGTGTTGTTTGTTTTTATTTTCAGGCATCTAGATCATATTATGCAAGATGTATTGTATCACAATAAAAAATAAATAAATAATATAAAAAAGTTATTGTTTCATTATATAAGCAAAGGTATGTATGGTTTTGCACAATAATTATAAATAGGTGGAAGACTTTATGCAATAATAAAAACAAATTTTGCTTTTCATATCATTTAATCTATTTTATGCAGAATACGAATAAAAAAACATTTATAATACTAATTGACTGAATGAAAAAATATAGAATAAAATATGGTATAGCAAAAATAATAAACCAGAAGTAATCGTTTTGAGTTCTCACTTACTGTCGGTCACTTCCACATATATTTATATTTTTTTGTATGTTGATAATTATTAGTCACTGGAAGGTTCTGGCTAGGATAGGATCCATTTTTCAAATGCTCCCTCTGTGTTGTGGAGGTAACTATATATTGAATAATAAAAAATATAAATTGAAGTGAAGAGAATCTGATAGTAAAATTATTGAACTTGCCACAAAAAAAACCTCTTTCAGAAAGTGCTTGCTGCAAACAAGCATGTATTTTGAGATAGGCTTCCCTATCTTCAAGATTTTTTGCCATTTCTTTACTGCCTTGGGATTCAAAGGGAATTTATGTAGAGAAATATCCGAAGTACTGTATGATGCACATTGAGGAACTGAGCACATTTTGCGTGATCTTACCTCATTATCTCTTCCAATCCGATGCATTTTAAGATTTGATGTTTATTTGAAACAACTATTGTTCATAAAATAACGTAAAAATATATCACTTTCAACCTAAATCACTTAAAATTGTATAAAAATCTCACCCTTCACCAATATAAACACATTTGGGTTAGTTTGTTGTTCACCCTCCGAGTATTTCGAACGATTAATTGTAGATGTCGCCCACTCCGAGATTCTTCCCTATTGAGAAATTGAGCATTACCTGCAGATTATAACTACAGGAGATACCACTAGTTGTGCAACATACCTCATATCCCACTCATATTTATTACAGCATGAGTCATTCAATTTTGTAGAATAAAAAATATAAAATGCTGAAAATGTTCTTTTTATGCAAAAAACATAATATTTCATTTACTTTGTCGGGTGGCTTAGTACTCAAGAGCGCATATAAACTCATTTTGATATTCAATCTTGTAATAAAAAAAGGCTTCTCATTCTAATTTAATATAATATACTGGATCACGTATCAGCAGTTTCATTGGGAAAAATCAGGATCATTTATAAAATATTAAAGGTCAAGGTAGAGTAATTGATATTATGACAATTTCTTGAATGTAGGTAGGTCAAGCAATAGGTGAATTTTTACGATAAAAAAAACGGATTGTGATGTAAAAAATTACCTTGAGCTCATATAATAACCTTTTTGGTGTGCGGCATCGATTGTTAATGTCCTTTTAACTCATTATGCAGGAATAAATGGAAAAAAGGCAGGTCTGTGATTAATCCTAATCAAAATATCACGATAATGAATTAAGCGTTTGAATGTATTATAATCTTTGATTTAAGAAATTTGATTATTGATGTTTAGATTACGATTACGATAACTTTTACCTGCTCCTCAAATCCTACTTAACAGATAGAAATTTCTCCGACACGAATACACTCAATCCACCATCAACCCAATTAAATCCGGCGTTCCTCAAGGTAGCGTTTTCGGACCACTGCTCTTCCTTATTTATACGTCTGATATACCCGAAACCGTAAACACCACTATAGCATCTTTTGGTGATGTAGCAGTACTATCAGTAGATGAAAACCCAGACAGAGCTTCAGAAAACCTCCAGCGACACCTTAATCTCCTGAACGACTGGTACAGTAGATGGAGAACAAAAGTCAACCAAACCAAATCGGTACAAGTTACATTTACAACTCGACATGGCAACTGCCCCCCCTTACAATGAATAATATACCTATTCCTGTCAAAACAGAAGCAAAGTACCTTGGGCTGCACTTAGATCGAAAACTTACATGGAAGACACACATCGAATCCAAACGTCGACAGTTGGACATCAAGTTTCGACACATGTACTGGCTGCTCGGACGTAAATCAAAACTGACGTTGAGCAACAAGATTTTTCTTTATAAAGCTTTGGGGATGTGCTAAACCAACCAGAACTAAAACAATACAACGATTTCAGTCTAAGGCACTCAGATCAATCGCAGATGCACCATGATATACAGACCTAAACATTCCGTTTGTTACGGAAGAAATTCAAAAAATAGCCGCCAGCTACAGGAACCGAATCACCAACTATGACAACCGCCTAATTCAAGAACTATACAACAATGGACCTGATGCGAGAAGACTACAAAAAATATGGCCAGAAGACTTAATCCAATACAGAAATAATCAATAAGGAGAAACACTGATGAGTGTTTCCCTTCCAAGCCTACTCAACCAACACTTAATGCTCTGTAAGAAGCAGATTGTAAATATACGAGTTATATAATGAAAAAAAAAGATTACGCGTAAGTGCGACCTATTAATCGGGAGAAATTACAACATTCAAAATAGGATGCAGACCTAGCTTTCGTAGCGGCAATGTGTCTTACGTCTTTTTCTAATGTCCAACTGAACAGTTCTCGTCAGGACTGTACTTTCTTGTTTACGGTCAATTATTATTTATGAATTGTGAATATTGATCTTATTGTTATATTTATTTAGAAAATACAAAAAAAATGCCTTGATACACGGAAAAACATCAGCATTTTGAAAGTTTCCAAGTATTTTTAGTTAGAAAAAGAAGCTGGGGATTATTAGTATCATAGCCTTTCCGAATTTGGCTGAATACGATCCTCATGATTTTATTTATCAAATTTTAGATTAGCTATGTATCAGAATAGGAAATAAAATAAACGACATACCCAAAAACCGGATATACGTCACAACAATGACGGAAACCAAGAAGGCAATTGAATGTACTATAGTCACAGATTATAAAGAGAACAGATACGAAAGCTTGACAGAGAACAGTAAAAAGAGAGAAAGATGGGTGGACATACCCATTTAAATGCCCATCGTCTTATGTCGACTCCGTTCGGGATGCTTCGAGAAATTTATCAACAGGGTTGTCAATTTGCATAATATTTCCTTCAACTTACGATCATAGGTCAAATATTTTATAAGCCTTTTTTTTAAGTGTGATAGTTATACAGATACAAATATTTGATAATTACTTGTTTTAAATCAATTTTATTACCGTTAAAAGAATTATACAATTGAAATATTATAATGTATAAAAATCATATCATAAATATATATTTTTTTCACAAACCACATCCTTGGCAACCATGCACAATAACGGTGACGGCTAACCTAACCTAACCTAATCAAAACGTCAAAACATGCTCAAAATCACTTGTAATCTGTTCTCAAAATTCATAACTCCATTTTTGTTTGCTTCATTGTTTGAAGGTGTTCAATCGGCGATATTAGTTGTGTTATTTGACTAATCGATTGTGCGTTGTGGTAATATTAACTATAAAAATATAGTGGTATAGACTATTATTCTTATAAAATGGATAAACATCACGGCGGAGGGTATTGTTCATACAGAGGAAAGAAAAATAAAGTTCTTTCGATTTCCAAGGGATGGGAGTATTTGATTTAATATCCCGCCCTTTGATAAAAGAAATTTTAAAGTTTTTGATATTAACTTTGGTGCTACAAATTATTATCAAAAGGTATATAATAAATACATAAATATATATTCGATTATGATTATTGTTTCAATTCATGGCGCAGTTTTAAAGATTTAGTGGAAACTTCCAAAAAACTAGATCCGGCACTAGAAATTGTTATTGTCCCCGAGTCAACACTGCAATTTGTTAAGAAATTCAGAAAATATTTTAAACTGGCAACATCGCGGCCATACCGAGTTAAAGGTCCAAGATCATTGACGACGGAGCTGAAAATCGTTTGATGTTTTACTGGAATTCGTATCTCTGTTCTCTTTATAATGTGTGCTATAGTATGAACCTGATATATTTTTGTATCGCAAATGTGGTTAACAAAATTGTAAAAATTTGGAACCAAAAATACGTCGTTCTGAATTGTAGTATATTGACGTAATATTGCGCGTTTAATATCGACCCAATTAATAGTATATTACACAACAAGGTAGTGAAGACTATTATCATTGACCGAGCACCAAAATTATTTCGCGAGTGGCTTTGTCCCGAGCGGAATAAGGTGCGAGACTTATAAATGTTTTCACCACCATGGTGTATATACAATTTTTTCCACTACTAGCCAAATTTAAAACAAATATTGAAAATAATTCACAAACGCACTACGAGAAGCGTTTACCCCGTCGTCTGACTGACAAGTACACTGTCAGTTTTCGATATATTATGAACGTACTCGTTATGTCATCAGTCATTTTTGGTTGAGCGCGAATTTTAACCCTAGAACCACAAGGTGGAATGAGTGGAACAATTTCCACAATGTGGGGTCGCGGGCGACCCATTTCTATTTTGGAAAAGTAAACACGGTTGTAACGTTTTTCAAGTTGATTGTCAAAAAATATATTTAGTTTTTCCATTTTCCAACATAAAATGTTTGTGAGACAAAAAATAAAGTAAAAAAACATACAGGGAGAGTTAAAAATAAAAAGTTCTTATTTTTGAACTACCTTTCATAGGGTGACAAATATTTAAAAACAAATAAAACTAGAATAGAAAGGGGTATTATTTTAGGCTTTACAATCTTCACAAATGCTGAACTGATGTTCTGCAAACTTATTTTTTGCAACAGGTTGTTGTCCGTCTGGATATCCCAGGTAATTCACCCCATAAAACTTGTTACGTTAATAACAAGGTGGGGTCAAAAGCTGTAATGTATAGTTGCAAACACTACTAAAAGTGGAGTAA
>CAJUYG010005951.1:0-12926 GCA_910591675.1 Galerucella calmariensis
TTAAAAGAATGATTTATTACTCCTCGTACTTTCTGTACAGACTATATGTACCTATATGTCTATTAATCAACCATAAAAACATCATTTTCTTACGACCACACATCGAAATATGGTTGGTATATATTATATAAATAAAACATAGTTTAAATCGTACTTAGGATAATGCTTTAACTCCTCAGCTGTTTGACTTCAGAAAATTCAAGGAGCATAAATGAGTCTATAACTTTGGGCAAGTTATCAGTTTGTGCTTTTACAAAACCTTCGCTAGATATCTTTCCTCACAAAATATGAAAGAATCGTCACTGAACACTGAACTAGTAAATAAAATATATTCTACCAAAAGTTTTCAAATATCCTAGGATATATCGAATATTTATGTCCACTTTCCACTTTACGTTGACTTTTAGAAATAAAAAAAAGTACACACAAACACGTAATGGTTTCAAACAAACATATAAATGATATTTTTACGTCGATGAAGCAATTAATAGTTGATTGAAATACAATATAAATACACAACTACACATAACCTAATGCAATACCGGCCATATTGACCTAAGTAAAGACAAGAGATATGACATCACACGTATCATCGGTAACGTTCGGAAATCCTCGGGTTGTGCTCGGAAAGTGCATTGAAATTTGAATTTTATTTTAAAATTTGGGAGTAATTTCCAATGGAAACTGGTTTATTTCCTATTATTAGTAATTTTTGATATCATATTTACTATTATAAATTAATATCCAAGCAAAATATGAAATATGCGAATACTTTATTCTCATGAAGCCAGCAACAGGAAGAGTTAAGTGGCTGAGATCCTACGTCCAAAATATTCCAGAAAGAAAAATTCAAAATACTTAGATTTATATCCCATAAAATAAAATCCTTTTTGATATCCTTTCAAAGAATCCTTAATATCCGCCAGAACAATCAAACTATAAGAAAACAAGTCCATCTACTAACCCTCCTATATATATGCTGGACTGGGTAACGTTGACGTCACTTACCTTTCATTAGGCAAGTGGTTAGATTTATGTGTGTATGTGTCGGTGAAGATCAAAGTATTCTAGGTGTGAGACCAATTGTTCCCTTGACAAAACACTGCTATACCTAATTTACGGTTCACTTTGAATTGTTGGTTCGATCCGACCCGATAATAGCTAGTTGACTGCGGACGGTTCGAATTCTTCAGTCAATGTTGGGGATTACGAGGGTACGTCGAGATGTTTTATACGCATATTTAGGATTTTTTTTTAGAGAGAGGATAGAAATAGCTATTTGTCTATCAAGAGCAGAAAGTAGTAGTTTGGCAATCTGTCGAGACTACCAAAGGGCTTTCTGCTCGAAATATATGCAAGATTTTTTCTACGATCACACCAAAATAAAATTAATTGCAATTGTTTGTACTTAGCAGTTTTCAGATTGCAGTTTCGTGTACCTGTGTACGTAGGCAACTCTTATCACATTAATGTCAGATATTTTTTAGATTTTCCTATTTCTCATTAAATTATTACGAAAAATACTGTTGGATGCTTTAACATATTAGGAAATCTACTAAAATATTTATTTATTCTACAGTTTATATTAAAATAACTACTAGCTCTCTTTTATCTATAAATAAAATTAGTTACTTTTTGCTTAAGAGCGCCAATTATGACAGCTCGCAGAAAACATCAACTTTGCAGTTGCTTTTCAAGGCGCAATAGACGACTTTCGATAGTGGTCGTAGAAAAAAGTTTTTATCAAGAAAAAGTTACATTTCAAGTTATATAATTTGGTTTTTGGATGTTTTCAGTAAATTCACCTTGACAATTTATAAAATATAAACCCTTTTTGATATGGAATTGTGACCTTAGCTAGTATGGAATTGCATAAATAAATATGGCCCCCCGCCACTGAGGGAACCCTCAAGCCAAAAAAAGCAGTAATTGGGACCCCGATATTTTTATTCGGTTGTACTTGCCAATTTGCGATATTTCTCTGATAATTTTTTACTGAATTTAGTAACCAATCAAATTACTCAATTTGAAGTCATGTGTCAAATTTCACCCAATCACCGCTGTATTACAGCGATAATACCCTACATGTGGTGTTTTCAGTTTGGTGTTTATTTTTTATTAAAAATCAATTAAACGTCAAACTGACATTTGAATTAAATATTTCGCGAAGATTTGGTATTTCACCTAACGATTCAATTAATTTACCAATTGTTCTTTTCACAACTGTAGTTTTAAACAAAAATGAATAATATTTGTTTGATTAAAACTAATAAAGTTTGTAACGTCAGATAGACAATCAGTTTTTTGATATCTACAAAGTAAAAAATTATCTTATCGAATACTCCTCGGGTCTTGATAAATACTCAAAATCTTGTCATAGAGAATGCTTCAAGCGTGCTGCTCAAAGATAATAGCCCTCGACCTGCGGCCTTGGGCTATTATCAAGCAATACGCGTTCAGCATTCTCTATGACAAAATTATCTCGGTATTATCAAGACCCTAGGGGTATTACTACTGATAATATAATGCACAAAGCATAAAAATTCAAATATAAAAGATAGAGGTACAACTATACCCTAAAAATACAGAAATTATCCGAAATTATATCAAAAAAACAAAGCAAGATATATTATTTTCATCAACTTTTCTTTGTTATCCCGCTTTTAAAAACTCCAAAAAACTTATCAAAAATAAAATAGAACCATGGAGGGGAACCCTGACTAAAATCCTGTGGGGTTCCCAGAATTTTTTGCTACGCAGGTGGGCACTAGATAGTGGGAATCAGAAAAATCTTTAGAATGGTGGATAATCTCACTGGTATAAATAGTTATTTAAAGGACATCTTCTTTATATCGACAGGTGAAGGCCAAGACTCACCGAACACAAACTCTTTTATTGACGATAACTCTAAGACATTCCTGACAGTTCAGTTCAGTTCATCTTCCTGTTCACACATCGTGCATAGAGGTGTCTCCACTATCTCCATACTATGGAGGTGTTTCCTTAGTTGACAGTTGCCAGTCAGAAATCCTACTGTTAAACGTAGGCTTTTCCAGGTTATCGCCAAAAATTTCTTCGGCGCCAGCTTCCCAGGGTCGCCCAGGGTGATTCAAGCAAGACTGCATCCTTTGATTCCATCCCATCTCTTAAGGGATTGAGCATGGGTGTAACGTTTGGCTAGTTCCGCAATTGTCGAAGTCGTTAGGCCGTAGGGGTCACTGGGTCCTGAAATTTTTAGTCCAGCCGCTTCCCTGGCTAAAGAATCGTCAATGCGATTTCCTTCACTCCTGTCGTGCCCTTTAACCCACCTCAGGATAATATTGTTATATGCCGAGGCGTTAGCTAAATCTTGGTAGCACTCTAGTACTATCCCCGATATAACACGTTGTCTATTCAAGGCTAATAGGGCTTGTCTACCCTCAGTGCAGATTGTTATGTTTTTGTTAGAAATTCCTTTTCTGGTTTGTCTGGTTATCTTATTTAGTTCAAGAACATGAACATTTTTTTGGAATTGTTGGTCTTAAAATAAAATAATTTTTATGAATGTTATTATTTATAAGCTATGGTAACTCATTCGAAATATTTTCCGTGTATGACTATAAAAATTATGATAGTGCTCAAGTTTGGTTTTAAATTGAGGTTTGTTTAGACGTTAGTAATTCTGTTAATGGTCAATAAAATGCACAAAGAGAAACTAAGAATGCCGACTCTTCCATAAACAGATAATTACTTGTTTATGTACAGGGTTTAATATAAAAGTTAAATTGCTTTTATAAAGGTATATAGACATGTATGTACATGTATATACACAATAATTTGAAAAATAAAATTACAAAATTAAACGCACCAAATGTAACTAGCGTGAACTATGAAGTTGTTATGATTTTTTTGGTTAATTGAATTGAATTTTGCACTAAAGTACTCTCAAAAGTAAAGACCTTTTGAGGTGAAACACAGATCAATATTGAACTGGGCGCACTTTCTTATGGCGTGGATTTCCGCTTGAAAGAAAATCCACGCCATAAGAAAGTGCGCCCAGTTCAATATTGATAAATAATACAGAAGACAAAGGATTATCATAATGTCTGATAGTCAAGCAGCCATTAAAGCACTGAGCTCTTGTTTAATATATATATATATATTATCAAAAACCCAATTACCATAGTATATGGTGTAGGGTATACTTTTACAATTATACTTATTCCAACTAGGTACATCGCATTATGCTTAAGACATATATATCCATTTTTTCATCGATGCTCCGGTCCAGATAGAATTTTATTCATGTACAAATCTAGCCCATTGTTTTTGCTTTTGTCCATGTTTTACCTTTTTCTTGCAGTATGCCTACCATAACACCATACCATGTTTGTTTCGGTCTTCCCTTTTTCGTTCTTTTTTGTATTTTTGATTGCCATACTTTTTTAACTGGTCTTGTTTTTAACTGGTCTTTGTAAATGTCCCCACCAGCTTAATTGTCTCTTTTCAATAAATTTAAGTGTTGATTCTATTTCAAGGTCTTCTCTTATTTTCGTATTTCTTATTTTATCTTTCTTTGTGACTCCTTTAACTCGCCTAAGATACTTCATCTCAACTGCTTGTATTCGACTCTTTTGTCCCTTTGTTAATACCCAGGATTCACATCCGAATGTTAATATTGGCCGGTAAATTGTTTTGAATACGTTTTCTTGGAAATTTATTTTTTATTTATACAGTAGAACCTCGATTATCCGGGCCTGCCGGGACCGGACCTTTGCCGGATAATCGAAAACACGGATAATCCAAAAATTTTATTTTTATTTCTTTAATAACTTATTCACACAAATGCATATCAAAAGAATAAAAGAAACGTGATACATACATGTAACAAAAAACAAAAGTTTTAATATTTAAACATAATACAACGTATATGAACAGTAATAACTGAAAACGTTAATAAAATCACTTACAAAAAAAATCCGTAATTTTTTTTTGTTTTTGGGCTTCGTAAATTCTATCCCTTATAATTTCCTTCATTTTCCTAAGTTGAAGTAAATGAATGTCATCAGTTTCAGGTTGTTCTTCAAAGTAATGGATAAGTACATTTACTGCATCTCCTGCTTCTCTATGACTTGTTTTGATGATGACATTATTTTCATCGTCGTCACTACTTTTGTCAGAACTTTCAGCAGAGGTCTGGTTATTTATATAATCTTCGTCAATAATATTCTGATACCCTTTTTCCTCGTGATCACATTCTATCCATTCCTGTATTTTTGCGTTGTCTATTTCTTCCAAGCCTTTGATTTGTGAGGCTATAGATGCGATGTCCTCGATTGATAACTCATTTTCATCTTCATCTTCAGTGCAATCTTCTTCATCTGCTGTTAAGGTCATAATTTTATCAAATGCTCTTTTAATGTTAGTCTCTTTCACTTCACTCCAAGCGCGAGCTACAGCATAAATTGCTTCTTTCAAATTCAGACGTTTCCAAAATCCCATAAAGTCACATTCTCCCAACAATTGGAGCATAAGGTCTTTCCTATAAAGCCTCTTCATGGTCTCTATAACACCTTGGTCCATGGGCTGGGCAATAGATGTCACATTAGGAGGAAAATATGCTACGAATATGTTCCCATCTGCTGATTTTAGTTACTCTACATCAGGATGCGATGGAGCATTATCCAGTAACAGTACAGCCTTGGGTGGAAGATTATTTTCTTGCAAATAAGTTTTAACTTGTGGCATAAATTTTTCAAAAAACCACCTTTTAAAAATCACTCGATCCATCCAAGCAGCCTTTTGATTATAATAATCAACTGGCAGTGTTTTTACATTTTTAAAAGACCTCGGATTTTTTGATTTTCCTATGACAGCTAGCTTAAGCTTATGGCTTCCTGATGCATTAGCACAGCATAACACTGTTAAACGGTCTTTGCTTACCTTGAAACCTAAATAAAAAAATAACTTAAAAAAAAAAACAATCAGTAGAGTACAAAAATAAAGCTTACCTGGTGCACTAGTTTCTGAGCCTGCAGCAAGTGTTCTCTTCGGCATTGCTTTCCAATAAAGTCCAGTTTCGTCGCCATTATACACTTGCTCGGGTTTTAGGTCATGCTCCGTTATAAGATTTTCCAAATCATAGCAAAATTCAACCATAGCTACATCATCGGCACTTAATTTCTCCCCTTGAATAGCTAATTGTCGTATTCCATGACGTTTTTTAAATCTGTATAGCCAACCGGAAGAAGCAGAGAAGTTTCCTTCAATTTTCAATTGCTCGTGAAACTTTTCTGCTTGCCTAGCACACATTGATCCTGATATTGGAACCCCTTCCGATCTTTTTTGTAAGAACCACTTGGTCATAGCATCATCAAGTTTAGGAAAAGTAGATCCTTTTAGAGACTTCCTGTCAGAAATAGCTTTTGCACTATCAGCTTTAGCTACAAAGCTCTGTAACTTGGCTTTATTCTTCACAATGTCGCGAACCGTTTGTTTTCCAATGTTATATGTTTTAGCCAATAGAGCAACATCTTTCTTTTTTTCAAATTGTTTTAAAATTTCCATTTTTTGTTCTAAAGATAATACATTGCGTTTACGCTTTTCGTTAGCACCGGTACGCTGCATTTTGTGCGTGTTTAAAGAGTCGGGTTGATACTGTTAATAGTTGACGAAAATAATAAGTAAACACATACAAGTATGTAAATTCGGGATTCCCCGAAACGAAACGAACGTCTGTACGAGACGAGCGTTTGCGCGGTGCATTCAATGTTCACGCGCCAACCTCTGGCCAACAGAAACGGATAATCCGCGCACGGATGACCAATTTAACATGCCGCACGGAGAATCCGCCGCCCGAATAAAGCGCGCACGGATAATCGGGGTTCTACTGTAAATGTCAAATTCATCGTGTGATACAGTTTCATCGTTTTTTGTACTCTATTGGTAATTTCGACTTCCTGCGTTCCATTTTCTTCTATTTCCACTCCCAAGTATTTATGTCTTCTAACTTGCTCAATTTTTATTCTGTATATTTAATTAAATGTTTTTGTTTCGGTCCTATAACCATAACTTTGGTTTTACTTCCCTTTTGCGTAATCAGCCCTGACATACAAGGTGAAACACTAAAACACTCATAAAACTAAATTTGGGAACAATTTGAAAATTTTAATGACCACTAGTAGATTCAGGTGAAAATTTTACATAAATCAGTATATATTATCTAAGCATTCATTTAAATCGTCAAACTGAGGGAGACATTTTTCATGAAATAGTATCATTAATTTCAGCCTCAGTTTTCGTAAACCCTGTATATCATTTCTAACCTGAAAATACCACTTAAAATTGTCAGAATGGCTAAATTTGTCTTTCTATACCATCACCTAATAATTTCACAATCTGTCGTAATCTTAATACCACATTTCATTCTTAAAATACCAACCCATTGTCTTTCTTTTTTTTTTAAATGTGATGGCATCCATATCAAGAAAATGTCTGTTTTAAAAAGAGCGAATTAAGGGTGGTCTCTTAAAAGATCGGTGCGTTTGTTTCGACGCAATTAGGAACTAGGATCCTGTCATTAAAGCCGGTAACGATATAACTAGACAAATGGGCACGGGTTCCTTTAAAATTATAGCCCGAAGCCGCTCTCTAATTTCCTGTCGGCCGCGAACACCTACCGAACTGAGCACGGCGAGATAAAGGTGGACGGTGTTACCGAAAACATTAATTCCATAAGATATGGATGTTCCTTTTTTGGGTTTAATTTTGTGTAGAAATCTAAATGAAAGTGCACTTTAATTCGCTTATTTTCGAGTGCGAATTAAGTAACAAACTGTTAGTGATAATTAGTATATCTCAGAGTAGTTAAAATTTTAATAAGACTCGACAGACGGAAACAACAATCAGATAATCAAGTTAAACATCTGTATAGACATGTTTCAACGCTTGAAAATGAATTTTTTGCAATATACATATGGAATATGTACATTGAAGTACTTAAAATTTGTTATGAGGGTATTTAGAAACACTCAGAAATATTGGATTCAGTTTAACAACTATTAAAACTATCAAAATTTGGTCGTCGTATGTAGGTAGTTATGTAACATTTTGCAGGATTTATGTAACCGCAATTCAAAAATTATATTTTCTGATGTGGCTAATTTTGCCTAAACGGTTCAGTAAATCGTCAAAATTGCAGATACTTGAGTAAGACTAATCCTCACTGAATGACTGAAGTTCAAACTCATCATCATCGAAATGTGAATGTCTGGAAGGGAATAATTAATGACACAACTATTGGTCCATATATATTTTTTAAGAAAATCTTACAGAGAAAGGTTTGCTGCAGTTTCTGCGAACAGAAGTTATACCACTCCTTCCCGATATGTTTCCAAAGTATAACAATACTAACTTACCAGATGGTGCACTCCGACATTATGCACGTGATGTCCGCGAGTTTTTAAACTTTAGTTTTTTACGCCAGGTTATGTATGAGCGACCAGGGGGTCTATTCCCAAACAGTGACATTTTTTGTCGCATGCGAGATTATACTTTTGTCAATCGAGAATGTATACAAAAAAGTAAAATCTCGCATGCGACAAAAAATGTCACTGTTTGAGAATAGACCCCCAGGGGTCGCGACGCAAAAGATCTGACCGTTACGCGTTACGATACGCTACGTTATGTTACATTGCTTCGTTATGTGCCTTGCTTTTGCGTGCTTGTGCCTCCTTAGTCTCTCTCTCGTTTACGAAGAAGCGATTCATAATAATAAATATGCTCCTACCCGGATTCGAACCCGGGCCGCCCGCGTGCAATGCGAGCATTCTAACCACTGAACCACCGATGCTATATTGAAATTCTATGCAAAGCTGGTATTCGCAGTGCTAGTGATCTACTTGAATTTGTTCGGATAAATTTTTACTATTATTTCCATAATTTTTTTTGCGCGATTAAGGGGTCTAGCTACTTTTCGAAATACAGGGTGTTGAAATTTTGAAAACTTGAATGTTTTAATTCGATAACTTTAAAATGGATGGATAAATTGATTTGACATTTGGCAGGTAGTTTTTGAATGTAGAAGGGCATATTTTGAAAGAAATTGTAGTTTGTGCAACTAGTGTGGATATGATGGCCATATCGCATGAGGACGAAGATGGAGCACGACGCCGTAGGCGGAGTGCTCAATCGTTCAAGTGCGATATGGACAATCCACACGAGTCGAGCAGCATATTTTTTCTACGACCCAATAAGGAAAAAATCTAGAAAATAAAAATTTCCATAAACTGTAATATAACTTCAAATTAAAAATTTAACAATTCAATTTTATGTTTCCACTAATTTTGTGGTAAACTAATGTCCAATTTGTATAATGCTACGGTTTCCTTTTTTAAATATACGATGCTGTTATAAGTAGATGTTGCCAGTCGGACTCCCTCATGGAGGGTACCGTACCATTATCTATAATAATGAATATTCTGCTAAATATTTCAAACGTCTACCTGTTGTCGTTATTGATATCAAGCAGAATGATTATTTAAAAATAAAATTAACAATAAAAAAAAATTCCTCGCGGGGAATCGAACCCGGGTCTACCGCGTGAGAGTCTGGTGTGCTTACTACTCAACCACCAAAGAATATGCAAATCTATAACGTCAGATGTATTACATAACTTTTGCTTAAAAGGAACTAAAGTTCCTACCGTGTGTCCCGCGACACTTTCTACCTTTTTTAAACCAGTGTTTTCCTGGGAGATGGAGACCAATAGAGTGACCTTCAAGATCTATAGATCTTGTACCTCTAGATTTTTTATATTCCCTGTGTAAGCATTAGACAGTTAAGTATGATACTGCAGAAAACATTATTAAAAGATTTTCCAAATGAGGTATTACCAGAACCACATTTCAATTAGAAAAAATCAACGATTACGTCAAAGTATCAAAAATATGTTGCTTGCAAAATTATGAATTCGTTCCATAATCCAGCCGTGCTCTGTATTTATCTATATGTGGCAGGAAGAGATCTTAACCTTGAGAATATTCCTATGTAAAATTGGAACAATTACCTACCATGAATTTGACACTTGGCAGTTTAAAAATTCTTGAAGCGGCGGCTGCTTGGCCCTGCTATATAGTGCTATATGCTTCACTATTATTATGCAGTACTAAATTTGCGGCAACTTGTGGCCCTGCTTTGCAATATGATTTATAGGGTACAACTTTTTGCGGTGGCCATTTCTGAAAATCCGATCTATATTAACTATTGAAATTGCTCTATATCCGGCTCGATCTGGACCAGCATGTTCGGCACAGCCCTTTTTACGATTCAGTAGAATGTATTGAAATGTACCTAAGCTTTAACATCTCTTGACCAATTTTCATAACAGCAAGTGATTCCACTCTGCTTTTATCTTGTAATGATTGCTGGGAATTAATAATATCATGGTTTTCTCACTGTTTCACTCCAAACATGTTAATCCCAAATATTTTTTCTACACCACCTCATTTTGCTGGAACTTTATCATTTTCACGTTACCTTCCATCGCTCTACCTTGTTTTCTTTTGACATAGACCCTAGCAATCAGTGTAAAACAGTCAGTAGCGTTTACGCTGTAGACGTGTTTGAATCTAGTTGTTAAAATTCATCTAAATTTATATTCAATGTTTTCTCCCAACATTAATGTTTAACAAAATTACAGCGACACCCATTATGTAAGAGCTCTAGCATATATCTTGTACGCAATATTAAACACATTAAAAAAATTAATTAAATAAATTATGAAGTTTGGAAAGTCTGCTCGGATGACTTTCAAGTCTTTCATTACAACTCCCACTATCCAAATTTTAATTGTACGAATCTACGAAAAAATGGTTCTGGACATAATTGTAGCTCACGTATTATTAAATTAAATTAAATTATAATGAATATGTAAAATATATTGACCACATTTGATGGCTACTGAAATGTATTTAATATATTATTAATTAGAACGAAGTAGTTAGTTATACTGAATACAAAAATAACTGAAATAATAGCACCGACGCCACTGCTGATGAATAGTTGTCGGTCAGGCGGAGTCATAATCTTCCTAGGCTCATTTTAGTACATCTTTGTAATTGGTGACATCTGTACCTATAGTTATTTCTAACTTGAAGTTAGCTCTAAACTCATTCCTCCCATAAACCCCATAAAGCCAGTTTGCAAAACTGCGGATTTAACAGACATTTGTTAGACAGGCTCCAAGTAGGAGCATCTGTCATAAGTCATAACACTTTAGCGTGGGATAATAGCAAATTAATGGTTTCTATGTCAGAATACGACATATTTAGAATTATTTATAATCTCTTGAAAAGTTTATTAGAATATTAATAAACAAAAACCCAATTGAAACAAATTTAATGTATAGTGGATAAGTATAGAACAACTGTCTACAATCACTTGAAATACTAGGCAAGGAAAACAGAGTCAATTTGACCTGGGTGCCGGGGCATCGAGGAGTGGAGGGTAATGAGGAGGCCGACACTCTGGCAAAAAAGGGATCAGAGACTTTATTTATCGGACCTGTACCATTTTTTGGAATTGCGGAAAGCACTGCTAGATCAGCCATAGCTACCTGGGCGGAGACGAAAACCTACACGTACATATACTACTTCGAGTACAAAAAATAAGCAGATCCTGGAATGGAGTTGAATAAACCTACGTTTTCTGACGAGGCTGATGAGTCTGGCTCAGTCCTAAGACTCTAAGACTGTCGGTTCTGTAATTTGGAGGACGAAACTGCGGAGCACACACTATGCTCATGCGCAGCCTTGGGAGGGTATATTCGGTTTTAGTACCTTAGAACCGAACGTCTTCAAAAAAGTATCACCGAATACAACCATGGACTTCGTCAGAAGAAAAGGCTTGTGGGGTGAATTGTAATCCCTAGGAGTGAGTTACAATAGACCTAACGAAGGTCGCAGAAGGCAAGAGTGGCAAGAAGGTCCCACTCACATAGTACCTTACCTAACCTAAGAATAGAATTATATTTAAGAGCTGAAAAAGACCAAACCACACGAGAAATCGGGCATTTAATGTAAATATGAAGAAATGAATTATCTTTACCTAAAAACCTACACAAGTAATTCTTGTTACACTGTCTTATCAAAAACAGTGTCTCTCGGTATGGTCTGTGGTGATAGCGTATTACTTTTTGGATGAAAAAGAAAATAAAACAAATATTTCAATATTGTTAAGTTTATTCACAACGACGGTAAACACTTTTAAGTACAGAAGCTGTTCATAAATATACATTGTAAAATATTGCAAGTACCCGTCTAGTAGACGAACAATAAAATAAATAGTTATCGCTAAAAATTACAATTTACACGACTTTACAAAATATACATACGATTATTTACATTATTTACAAAGTAGAAAACTTCTTATCAATTATGGAAAATATTTTTAGTCAGATTAAATGATATAATTCAATTTTTTGAATTTAAAAATAGTCTTGAGACGCCCCTGCTTTTAAACGACGAAACCTGGACCTCAGTTTCAGCAGATATAGGAAGGTGTTTAGGTTTTGCTGCTTTTCAGAGCATAGGTTAGATGAGACCCTAGCCTCCGGGGCCCTGGAGCACTGCACCACCTGGCCCTACGATATCTACACCACTGTATATTTTGACCCAGTTTATAACAAATACTCTTTATTCCATTACTAGCTGTGATATGAAGCTGAGAAGTATTTGTTCTTCTACCCAACTGAGATGTTGAATTTCTCTATTAGTGGTTAAAAATTTTCTATTATTAACCTAGGTTAATAATGGACAAATTCAAATATTTTGAGAATTCAGGGGTAGTAAGTAGTTTAACAAAAACTTGTGCAACATAATTTTGTATACCCAGGAGATTGTATTTGACATATTTGCTGCTTGAAATTACCTATCAAGATAAAATTATTT
>CAJUYG010005952.1:0-12925 GCA_910591675.1 Galerucella calmariensis
TTTTATAATTTTCTAAAATAATGACATAAAGAATTTTATTCCATAAGTATCCTGTTACATGTTCTAACCATTAGTAGTTTGGTAGTTATTGAAAAAATACAAGAAAAATATTTTTTCTATCTCGCAGACTTCATGAAAACATTAAATATCTTGAAAGCTAAAATGTTTTCGAAATGTTGAGGTAATGTGTTTTTCACGTAAACACCATTGAGGAATACCAAGTAAAATGAAAATAAATAAATAGGAGAGAAAAGGTGACATATTTTCCCAAATGTACACCACTGGATCAAGAATTGAAACATGTTCTCCATCAATTAATGCCTTTTACATTTAAACATAATCTGCCGAATGTCAAATAAATTTATTCAGTTATTTTGGAATTTATACAGGTGTTTCATTGAGAAAGGGCCAAACTTTAACTGTAGATGAGGATCACTTTAGTGCTTCCACAAACCTATATTTAATGTGTCTTCTGCACTTCATAAAGAAATACTGGGTGTTTTATAAATTTATCCTACTTCTTTCGAACCTCATAACTTCCGAGATACCCTGTATATTATTTTGAAATTTGGTACATATGATAACCATTATCTAGAAACTCCATCAAAAGCATCTCCAACATGATAATGCAGGTCCGGCTTATAAAAAAATTTCAAATCTCGTTTTTCCCAAAAACAACACCCTGTATATATATAGGTATATATATATATTTTTTAATTGCTCTTCATAAGAGTATGAAAAAATGGAATTTATTATTTTCTTTTCAATTTCCCGCAGACAATTTTAATACCAAAAATTCACCGTCAAAGTAATAATTTATGCACGTTTTGAGGGTTAACAATGGTATCGGAGAGGTTTTTTTTCATTTCTTAGCTTGAAATGAAATCTATCCAATGAATCTAGAGGAGCATCCTAGAAATGCAATTGAGTTCGTATGTTTACGAGTAGAGACCACTGAAAATGTGATTACAGGGCCGTACTTCCAAATACTCATTCAATATGTTTCGAATATTTCGAACACCCTGTATAGGGATATGTATCTGGAAACTATGCACTTCTACATTTAGAATAACAGAAGTGAAATACGAAAAAAAAATGTATACTGCAATTTTTGTAGGTTAGACTTGCTTTGTTTGGACAATGTTGTAAGAATTTCAGGTCAATTTAATGAAATTAATAGAATGCTCTCCTTTTTTTTGGAGTATAAATTTATTTCTCGCATTTCACTCTCGTTATTCTAAATGTAGAAGTGCCTAGTTTCCAGATACATATCCTTATACAGGGTGTCCGAAATATGTTGAATGAGTATTTCTAAGTACGACCCTGTAATCACAATTTTTAGTGGTCTCTACTCGCAAACATACAAACTCAATTGAATTTCTAGAATGCTTCTCTAGATGCATTGAATAGATTCCATTTCAAGCTAAAAAATAAAAGAAAACCTCTCCGATGCCATTGTTAATTCCCAAAACGTGCATAAATTATTACTTTGACGGTAAATTTTTGGTAGTAAAATTGTCTGCGGAAAAATGGAAAGGAAATGGTAGATTCGATTTTTTATACTCCTTCCGATTATGAAAAGCAATTTTCAAAAAATCTCTATACAGGGTGTTGTTTTTAGGAAAGACGAGTTTTGAAATTTTTTGTTAAGCCGGACCTGCATTATCTTTTTGGAGATGCTTTTGATGGAGTTCCTAGGTAATGGTTTTTACGTGTACCAAATTTCAAAATAAAATACAGGGTAACTCGGAAGTTATGAGGTTCGAAAGAAATAGGATAAATTTATAAAACACCCTGTATCTCGGTTATAAAGTGCAGAACACATATTAAATATAGGTTTTTGGAAGCACCAAAGTGATCCCCATCTACAGTTGAAGTAAGGTCCTTTCCCAATGAAACACCCTGTATCAAATAATTTGTATTCTTGATTTTATTGTACGATGAAGGTACTTATTTCAAATAATGTAACTGTAAATAAGCTAACAATTAAATTGATGAAGTTCAATTGTTCATCAGATAATATTGAAAATTGCATTATATGTTAATGAGTTAAATTTATACGAAATAAATTTTTATATATTTTATACAGGGTGGGGCAATCTTCTGACATCGGAGGATTACATTGTTGTGGTGAGAGATAGAACTTAACACTCTGCAGAACAGTAAATTAAAATAAATCAACAGGTCTTTGTGTTCAGATGTCATACACACATCATTGGCTGTGCTCAGTATTAATAACTTTTTTCATCGGTGGCTTTTTTTAATACAGGGTGAAACAAAACGCAAATCAAGCAATATCTCAAAATTTTTAAATGAATCACCCTATAAGTCTTTTTACAATTTGTTAAGTACAATTAATAAACTTTCAAACGATGTAGTAAACTTAGGGCATTAGTTAATGGAAAATCGTAGATATTTTATGATAATGGTCAAAAACAAGTATTTTACATACACAAATTAAATGGTATCAAATTTTTAAATGCAACCTCTTGTAAATTTTAACATTTCTAAGGCATATATTTCAATCGTAATTTTGGATGCATCTACAATATCTAATCAATGAAATAAAATGTTTGCTAATACCGTAGGTACCTACCTGGAATTACCAAAAATTTCAAATTTATTCATGTTTCACGTTCAAGAATTGTTATTATAGGCTTGTTTGAGAATGGGCGAAACATAATCAAGCCATATTTTTGATTATATCAAATGGGCTACTATCAAAATAGTATCTACTAATAAATGTCAATGAAATATTGCTGTATTCTTCGTTTGTGTTTAGGAAGTTGATTCAAACACAATAGTTAACTTGTGGTTCCAACAAGATGGAGCATCTGTGTACCAGAAATTTTACCGACAGGTGGATAGGACGTGGTGGACCAATTTCGTGGCCTCCTCGATCTCCAGATCTCACACCGATGGATTTCTTTTTATGGGGATACATCAAGCAACTTGTGTATCAAACGTAACGCATTTTCCACAATAACTCCAGCTATGTTGGAAAGAGTAAGATCCTCGTTTTTGAAAAGAATTGTATGGAAGTAAATGATCGCCATTTTGAACACTTAGCATAAACGACTATACTTTTCATAGAATGTCAATGTTCATTTATGTAAATGTGAGTGTTCTTATAATGTTGGTTTTCATAATTGTTAGTTTTTCAATAATAGAAAAAGTTGGAAAATAAAATACAAGCTTGCATTTTACATAACTAAGATATACTGTTTGTGGTGACTTGAGTAATTATTTCGTAAAGACCACAAACTGCTTTTATATTTATTAGTACCTACTATAATGACATTAGCCTACTTACAGTAAACAAAAATATTTCTTCCAACATAATTCCTTTTTTCCTTCCTCTAATGGTAAGAGTAGAACTCAAAGATATTTTAGATGCATCCAAAATTACGATTAGAATTTATGCCTTAGAAATGTTAAAATTCACAAGATGTTGCATGTAAAAATTTAATACCATTTAATTTGTGTATGTAAAATACTTGTTTCTGACCATTATCATAAAATATCTACGATTTTCCATTAACTAATGCCCTAAGTTCACTACATCGTTTGAAAGTTTATTAATATTACTAACAAATTGTAAAAAGACTTATAGGGTGATTCATTTAAACATTTTGAGATATTGATTGATTTGCGTTTTGTTTCACCCTGTATTAAAGAAGCCACAGATGAAAAAAGTAATTAATACTGAGCACAGCCAATGATGTATGTATGACATTTGAACACAAAGACCTGTTGATTTATTTTAATTTACTGTTCTGCAGAGTGTTAAAGAGGAGGTCTTTTTTGCTAATAATTGGCCATATCTTTGTGAAACACCCTTATAATATATTAGAGTGCTATATTTTTGTAACGCTCTCGGTGAGATCTTTTCGATTCTTAAACAAAATATACTACGTTCCATTAAAAAAAATGTAAGTTTGTGCTGCTACGTGGTTTTGGAACACCCTGTAGAATCGAAAGTATTTTCAAAATGTGCTTTCAGTAACTGTATTAACTCACACAAAACTATAAAGTTCTATCTATCACCACAACGATGTAATCCTCCGATGTCAGAAGATTGCCCCACCCTGTATATATTTTCTTAGTGACAAGAGACTTAATTGTATTGAATTCTGATACAATTAAATCTGGTTATTTAATATTGAAAAATTATTGAATATATATTATCTAAAGACCCATAAAAAAAAACTAAAGTAGCACTAAAAAACCAATATGCGATTTTCAAAATTCGAGTGATATATCAATCGTGTCATTCTATATTTATAATCTAATAGAATAACTGCACGCCTTCAATGAGCCCGATTTTTTTTTCGGTTGGCGACTGTCGGTACTTATTTTGTTGATAGATATGGACGGTGTTTTATAAGGAATGGTAAACATTTCAACCATAAGCTCGGGGCCTAGAAGTATTAATATTTTTCCTCCTACCCCTATAGAAAGTACACACTTTCCTCCCTCAAATCAGGGAGGAAACTCATATTTTTTCTCCCTAGGGAGACATAATTGTATAACATATATTGATAAATTTGTTTAATAAATAATTCTTGTGTTCTTAATTATATTCGTTACCTATTTCAGAATTTATTTTTATCTTGAATAATAGTAATGTTAATTCAATAAATTCAGGTAACACAAATTACATAATATTTGAATAAGCTAAGAACTTTGTGAATGAAGGACAAAAATGTCAGTGAAATGATAATTGAATGTAAAAGTACCCTAAGATCTCAATTAAATGAGCTTGATTAAATTTAGATTATAAATATGTCTTCAAGTGATGAAAATGAAATGTGCACTTTGCCCGAAATTGGATGGAGAACAGAATTGACTACAAATAAAAGGAGAGAATCTATATGGTTGGAATATTCACCATTCCTTATAAAACACCCTCTGTAACATTATAATTCATTAATTAATTATAATTGTACATAGAAGTACAGTACAATTTTCACTTAAAAATATTGCGATTTAAATCAACTAGCCTCAATTAAATGTTGATATTGAGAGATACAGGGTGTTGAACTGGAAATTTTATGTTTCAAGATGTTGGGGGTTTTTGGATATGAGAAATCATAATTTTGTATCTATTTTGATGTATTTTGTAAAGGGCGCCACGTAAGTCACGTATGCTCCTTAGATGTACGCAAATTTTTTTGCACTTTACATTAGCGCTACTTTTGTAAAAAAATAAAGCCACATCATTACAATAAAAAAAAGGAATATCTGTTAGTATCCCCAAATCTTAACGGTTCTAAGATAATCACTTTTCAGTGATTAACTACCTGATTATTATTTAATGAAATTATACTGGGAAAATGTATTTTTTCAGTTTTAAAATGAACAGTATTGGAGTTTAGTAGCAGTTAACATCAAAAGAATGTATGGTACCTCAAAGGGAAGGTATTACAAATTTAAAAGAAAAGTGAACTTCACAAAAAACATTATAACTCCAATATTGTCTAAAGTAAATGTTGAAAACCGTATTTGAAGTACCATCCATATTTTTGATGTTAACTGCTACTATACTCTAATACTGTTCATCTTGAAACTGGGAAAAAAAATTATCGTACACACAACTACATTTTTTGAACCAAGTTTTATTAAATAATAATCATGTAGTTAATCACTGAAGTGTGACTATCTCTAAGACCATTAAGATTTGGGGATACTAACAGATATACCTTTTTTTGTTGTAATGATGTGTAGCTTTAATAATTTTTCACAAAAGTAGCGCTAATAAAGAGGGCAAAAAAATTTGCATACATTTATGCCGCATACGTGGCCTATGTGGCGCCCTCTACAAAATACATCGGAATAGGTACAAAATGACGATTTCTTATATCAAAAAAACCCCTAACATCAAATTTTTGGGCATATACGTCAAAAATAAGTTATTGTGAATAACGAAAATTAAAATATAATGTTTAACATTTTATTGAGGCTAGTTGATTTAAATCGCAATATTTTTTAGTGAAGATTGTACTGCACTTCTAAGTACAATAACTTAAGGACCACCCTGCATGTGCTGCTTTTCAAACTAAATTTTGTTTGATATAGTCAAAATCTTTTTTTAATTATAGGTGGAAGAAAACACTTACTACGTCCGTAACCGTAGGCCTTTTTCACGTCAGCCTCTTCTATATGTTTTCTTTGGAGATGCCTCGGTAATGTTACTGTTTTAATTCCACAGTAAAGACAGCTGTGTATCTTGTGGATGCCTGTTTTGGAAGTTTTCACTAAAAATGTTGTTTTATTTAAGAACATATTTTTAGACAAATCATGAAATATACATTATCCAAATTATTGTTCTATGTTGCTATTAAAGGAAAATTAGACTTAAATCTCGACCGAAAAAAATATACTTACCAATAGTAGAATCTCCCTGATTATCAAAAGCAGATTCAGAAATATTCGAATCTGTACAAAGTATATCATCTACATTTGCAGAGGGATTCTCTTGTGAATGGGTTTCCAAACGAAGTTCTGTCAGATTAGAACTAGTTTGCAACTCAAATTCTGTTTGAATGTGGTTTGAATCACCCCAAGAATTTGTAGGCTGATTGCTATGTAAAACAGATTGTTCTTCTACGTCACTGACTGGCGGATATATACCTGTATAATCCAAAAATGCTTGGTCGAAATTATCATGTAGCTCATTATTCCCAATTCCTATGAAAACAAAAAGGAATATAAATTGCTACACGTATTTCTACAACTTATTCTTACCATTTATTGTTTGCAGTAAACCTACATTTGCATTTCTTGCTACTTCCATTTCTTGTAATGAACTAATTGAGGGAGCCAAAATAGTTTCTGAAGATATACATGAAAGTACTGTAACCAAATTCATTGGAACTGTTGAATCCAATTGAGGTGAAGGTGAGAAATGGGTACTCAACATCTTTTCAGGAGAAGGTATGGAAGGAGGAGTTGTAGGTGGAGTAGATGCAACTGTTTTAGTTAACTGCACATTTAGAGAGTCGTTAAGAGCAGGAATTACAAATTTTGAATATTTTGGCAATGAAACAGTGGGCCATCCATTATTTATATTATCTGCGAGATTTTTGAGAAAAATCTTTTCTTTGTGCTTAGCCAGTATGCGTACATTGTAACTTCCACCATGCCATTTTGTCACTGTTGCTCCATCTATTTCCTTTATATCTTTATACTTCCTCACGTAACATCTATCAGATCCTTCAAAGGTAAGTAGCACATACACTGGAATAATAATATATAGATAGTTGGTATTCCCTATACTTTTCATAATCATAAATTACTTACGGTTTTCCATTTCTGCTGAGCAATCCTAGAACAGAATAAGAGTCAAATAGTATAACGAATGGAATGGAACAATTTTTATCAAATGTCAACGACTGCGATAATATCTGCAGAGTTTATTGTCACATATTATAAAATGTTAAGACTCAAGTCTACTCATAACATTTACATCGGATTTTTCGAGCCTGAAGGTACGTTTACATTTGGCAAGTTGACCGAGGGAAAGTAGTTGCATTTGTAGCCACTAAACTTGCTTCTTATTTTTTGCTCACATATTTTCAAGTTAAGTTGCAGTGCGCTTTGCTGGTAATGTTCCTGTTAGTGAAACTATCGATAATTTAATAGTTTAGTTACAACCCAAAAGAAATAGAATAGAAATGGGTTTGGATAAGTCGCAGGAATACTCTGGGTGTGTTAGAGCGATTCCTAAAGAAGTTATCAGCTGAAAATTCCGATTCTTATCTTATAGAAATTTGATAGGGTTATCGTACGAAAAAATTTCAGAAAGTTGTTACTAGTTTTCGTTTTTAGTATGTTTATGTCAAAGTTTGTGTGTGCTCTTTCAAATTCAGATTCCACAAAATTCCATATTTTTCGTATAAAGTTTAAAATGGAAAATATCTGATTTGCTTCCCACTTCACTGTTACGAACTATTTCACTAGAGGACCCATTTAAACTATGACAATAGTGAACAAAAATCGTCAAGTCTGCAAGTAAACTATCCAGTTTACCCGCGGTTTACCCGTGACAAGTTTAGAGGCTACAATTGTACTTTCTTCCAGTGAACTTGCCAAGTGTAAGCCAACCTTAAGAAATAGAAATAAAGTGGAAAAAAACACGCGTTTGTAACAATGTGAAATGGAACGTGAAAAAAGTAAATAAATATTTTGCTCAACAGCGATGAAAAGTCCCTCAGCCAATATATATTTTTCTAATCAGCTAAAAATGAGAATAAGATGATTAACAAAAAAATAGTGAAATTGAGATTGCACTTATGAATTTGTGAATAATTTGAAATTTTTTATTTTCAACTTGATACAAATTATATTGAATAAAATAATGCATTTATATATTAAACATAATATTTTTGTTCATTATTTCAATCTCACTAAAAATAAATAGATTATATCGAGTTGAAAGACTTCTTATCGCTGTTGACCAAAATCTCAATAGGTATTTTTCAGTTTACCATTCTGCATTAGCATACTTTCTCGGTTTTTCAAACTACAACTTTATTACATGGACACAATCACTTATCATTATGAAATTGAAAAAAAAAATTATTCCTGTTTTAAATTAAAATTAAATTTACTGTATCTCAAACTTTTTGAAACTTATGTATTACCTAATAGTCTTGAAACACTGACCTCTAAAGCAAAGCAAATTAAAAGAGTAGCACTTACCTTTAACAAAACACTAAACGATCTTGTTCAATAGAAATTAAAATATTTTCATAAACTAACAGTGGAACAATAAAACAACAAATGTTCGAATAAACCCTTCCCATCTTTTATATACCCAAAATCGAAGGATCTAAAAAATGCCAACATAGATTTTCTCCAACTAAAACACTGGATCAACAAAAATACCGAACAAAGTCCTGTTGGCAAAAAATGCACAGCTATAACAGCGATTTCACTAATAGACAATGAATTATTTTTTGTATATTTGCGGCTTGTTATTGGGGTGATTTATCTGTTTATTATACAGGGTGTTTTCAAATGACACTTACAACGTGTGAATGTAGATACCCCTCGTAAAATTGGACAAAATGATAGGAGGATTAAGGGGTCCAGCACATCTATTTTTTCAAATACAGGGTGTTGAAGTTTTGGAAAATTTCATGTTTCTATTCGATAACTTTAAAATGGATGAATAAATTGATTTGACATTTAGCAGGTTGTTTTTAAATTTGGAAGGGCATATTTTGATGGAAGAATTTTTTCCAATTTTTCATCCAGTGGTGTAAATTTGGAAAAATATGTTACATTTCCTCTCCCATTTTTTACGCAAGCGACATGTGAAGTAATTTTTATCCAATTTCGTATTTTTCTTGTATTCTTTTCAATAACTACCAAACTACTAATGGTAAGATATGTAATAGGAACTAATTTATGAAACAGCAATGCATCTAAAACATTCGGAGAAGATTGTTGAAAATATTCGTCCAAACTTTTGATTTTATAAAAATAAATAGAAAGAATCCATGCAGCTTCGGCAATTATTTCCGGCAATCGCCAGTCTTTACAAGATATGCAATTTTCGATGAGAAAACGTTGCAAATTATGTATAAATGTAAATGGACGAAATTTTGAACATCTCTTGTAATTTGTTGGCTACTTAATTCTTTTATTAATTAAATCACAAGTTTGAACAAATATTTCCAAGAATCTTGTCCAAATGTTTTAGATGCATTGCTGTTCCATAAATTGGTCTCTGTTACATATTCCAGCCATGAGTACTTGGCAGATATTAAAAAAAAATACAAGAATTTTTTAAAATTGATTATTAAAAAGTGATCTAGCAGACTTCATGAAATCATTAAATATTTTAAAACTACAAATTTTTTTATCTGAAAATGTTATTCGTTTTTCACGTGAAAGCCCTTGAGAAATACAAAATTGAATAAAAAATGCTTTTAATGTCAGTGGCGTAAAAAATGGGGGGAAGGAAACATATTCTTCCAAATCTACACCACTGGATAAAAATTAAAAAATATTTTTCCATCAAAATATGCCCTTCTACATTTAAAAACAACCTTCCTACTGTCAAATCAATTTATCCATCCATTTTAAAGTTATCGAATTAAAACTGTCAATTTTCCAAAACTTTAACACCCGATATTTCGAAAAGTGAATGTGCTGGTTTCCTCAATCCTCATATCATTTTGTCCAATTTTACGAGAGGAATCTACATGCAAACGTTGTGAGTGTCATTTGAAAACTCCCTGTATATACATCTTCCAATCTTTGTTTGAAAAACTTAGAAATCATTATACCTAATGTTGAAACTAGACCAATCTAGTATGCTGGTAAATCATTTTTATTATTTTTAGCATAAGTTCATGAATAGGAGCGGTAGATCAAAGATGCGGATCATCTGAAAAACAAAATATAGCCACACGGGCTCCTTCCGGTTTTTGCTAAAGTGTGATAAAAAATGCTGGGATAAGTATAAAACAATATTTTTCGGTTTCTCACATCACGTTCATTAAATTACACATAACAGCACGATGGCACAGGCATTTTAATACCACAAAAATTATAATAATATTGTAACTTTTTGGAGGCGGAAGCTGAAATAGTACGAACAGGATATGTTACTTCGATAACGTTACTCTCCCAAAACACTAAATTAATTAAACAAAATTCTCAGAAATTTCAATCACACTCCTTTTTTTTACCTATTCATTTTCTTCTCTATATTTTTATCATTGTTTATATTATACTTGAAACCAATACCACATTCAGAGTTCGTGGGAGAGTGATATTTATTATGTAGAACTAAGACTATTGAAAAACATTACTTAATATTTATTTAATAATTAATGAATTTGCAAAAATCTATAAAACATAGACATGAAACGCGCAAAACGAATCATAAACACAATTCTAAAATATCTGCGCTGGACGGGCGACGACCTGTATAATAAGTATGCAAAATTGAATGCAAGTAAGAAGGTAGTGATATACTATTTCACGGCGCCAACCTGTTATCCGACAGACGGTATTGATGCTTTACGCGATAAGTTCGGACAATTGATCTATCTTATTTTTTTGTTGTAATATTTGATGAGGGCCCAAACACAACAACAAAACAAGCCATTTTTAAATATCATGGAATAAGCAAAACAAACATTATACTTGTTCAACTCCAGTATATTTCAAGACCAAGTACAAACTAACTCTTTAAATGGAAAATGTTAGAAGTAATTAATTTAAGACTCCCAAATATAGTTTGATATGATAAAAAAGAGTCTTCTGTTTTTGTTAATTCAACATAATGCTTCTGACAATAATTTTGTCAGTAATCAAATTGTCATAACAATAAAATTTGTCAACGACTCTTCGAAAATGTTTACATATTACGTGTGTAGTGCTTCCTAAGTTCATGATGATCAACAGGATGCATGACACGGTTATATACGACCTATATTGATGGTTGTTTATAAACTGTCAGTCAAATAGATTTGTCATAAAGTATACCACATTATCTGAGGTCAAAAATAAATTGATTGAACCTTACTTACTTACTCACTTGTTAACAAAAGTGCATACCAAAATAAGTTACTAGGTAATTTATTTGGAAACTTTAATGAATATTTTCAACGTTGTTTCAAAATAGTGTAACGTGAATTTATGAAAATTAATATAGGATATAATATACGATAACCAATAAACTAGAGTAGTCGCATCAATTCAATTTTATTTGTTTTGAATTTTAGAGAAAGTAAATATTGAATATCCAACTTTTTTTATGTCTGCAATTAACAAATTATGGAACGCTACTGTAATGAAACGTCTATGCTCAAACTTTTTGTCCACTCGTATTTTTTGGTTAACATTTCAGTTTGGAAGATGCAGCAACTGTTTCAAATGTCAGCCTAAAGATATTGAATGATTGAACTTTAATTTTCATGAATGTAAAAAACATTAGCGTTCCATAGTTTTTTAGATGTCACCTTAAAAAAATTGGTGGGTCAAAAAGATGTTGACCACCTCCGAAAATCCATCAAAAATAAAAAAAATGAATGCTTCCAGCTTAATATTTAATAGTTTATGTTACACTGTTTTAAAGCAACGTTGAATTAATAAATTTTCAAATGAATCACCCTGTAACTTTTTTGCATACATTTATATATAAGTAAGCAAGCATATGTGGCATAGTTGATGACCAATTTTTTGGGTCACCCTGTATAAATTTAAAATTGAAAATATCACTACGTCCGGCATAGACTTTTGAATTTTCGTGATTCACAAGTAATTAGCCATATCGTAGCCGTATGTTCAGTAGACGAAAATAATAATATTTGATTGATTAATAAGAGCCCAGTGCCTGATCCCTTTTGAGATACAGGGTGTTAAGTTGGAAAAGTCAAATATATTTTTGTTATAATTCTGCCAACTTTCCAGGTAGACATGTATTAAATAGAAGAAATTATACATAATTTTATGTTACTAAATAATGTACAAGTTAAATTATGCAGTTTAGGAATTTCTAAGCTTCTTGCAGAAAAAGATATCTTTTTATACATCGAAATATTAACAGCTTTCGAGATATTCGAAAATTTCTGATATACTGAGTCTTCGTTCTATATTCTCATAATCAATACAACTATTAAAACAAAATTAATAGATTAATTTTAAATTTTGGAGTGCGTTACAAATGGTAATACAAATGTGTATTTTTGTATTTAAAAGAAATTAGACAAATATATTGAACAAGAAGAATTAGGATGACACTACCTAACCTAACTGGAAACCTAAAACATAATATATGTCAAATTGAGCAGTCGGAACAAGCCCGACATTCGCATTCACGATATAAAGTATATTTGTGGCTCTGAGTGTGCTCCAGGGCGCTACCTGAAATGGAAAATTGCTTCGTTTGCAATACAAACCGCTT
>CAJUYG010005953.1:0-12924 GCA_910591675.1 Galerucella calmariensis
TATTAAACCTTTTTACCTAGAAAGGTTCCTGTAGGATTGTTGTGAATGAGTTTCCAGGTAAACTTGTTGAATACTTTAGTTAATCCCATATTTAGACAAATTCATTTCATTTCCTTGTAAATAGATTATAATTTTATTGTTAAATATCCGTATAATTTAGTATTAAGGCACTGTATAAATTGAAAATTTCTCATTATACCTCCATTCGTTTTAAAAAGCTACTGTGTTAGCGAAACGCGTCACAACTTTAAGGTTAAATATAATGTAGATTTAACAAAATAAAATTGTTTGATTTCATAACTTTCTAAAGATATTGTTTTTATTAATTCACCATAATACAAAGATAACAGTAAGAAAAAAGATTTGCAGTTAATAGGACTTGAACGCTAATTTATCTGATTGAAATACATTGGATTAATCAATGACCTGTTAAATAATCATCTGATTTACTTTCATTAATTATGTAATGTTTAAATGAAGTTTTGTTAACCAAAATTGGCACAGGCTAAACCTCCATGTGACCAGAGCTTCTACCTTCCACTGTATAATCCTTTAATTTAGATAACTGTATAAAAAGTCATTTACTCAATATTTGACAGCAAACTTTTTTTTAATAAGACCTTTTTCAATCTTTTTAGGAATCCAGATAACAAGCTATATATTTGAAGTATGTGATAGTTTATTAAATATAGGCCCTTGTGGAAATGTTTCTATAGGAGAACCAGCATTTTTAAGTGAAGAATTTAACACTAGCTTGGATATGAATATAGAATTGGTTACCACTGCTGGATACGGGAAGAATGGAGCGTTGTGTGTTTTACAAAAAAATATTAGACCTCAGATAGTCACTACTTTTACCTTACCGGGATGTTCTAATATGTGGACAGTTAAAAGTGGAGATGATCAACATGCATTTTTGATATTAAGCCAAGAAGATGGCACTATGGTAAGTTGTCCAAAAGACATATTTTACTTGCAACATTTTGTTTTATGTAATAGTGGTAAATTTTAACTTTATTTTGAGGTAAAACAGTTTTCTGATGGATCCACTCGATGCTTTAATGTATTTTATTTTATCTTCAACTTTTTTATTCAATATTTGGATAATCTTTGTTTTTATGATGTTCAAAACCAGTATGAATGCAGTTAAGAACCTCACATTCTGTCATAACATTTGTTGCTATCTAACTGCTCTAACTACTCTTCTCCACTTAACCCTAACTTTTACTTCTTTCCAGTCTCCTTTGAATATTTCTCTACATCCACCTCCTTCTTGGACATCCACTGCTTTTTCTTCTTCCTATCACGCTATTTATAATTTTTTTCTTGGATTCTAGCAATATGTCCTTCCCATCTTATTCTTTGGAACTCTATTGGCTCGTTGCATAGATGCCTTAATTATAAATTCATTCTTCTTTCCCATCCATCTTTTACTTTCTTACCCCAAAAAATGTTTCTAAAGACTTTTTTCATAACCTATTTAAGCTGTCAAGCTTACGGAACATTTACTAGCAAATTCCTTTACATCATGGATGTGTGCTCACTGAAAGTAATTATCTCTTCCCTTTTCCCAAAACCACAAAATAGGTAAATTAGTCACAATAATCAGCAAAACGACTGACATTATCAATAACATAATAGTCATGGAATATGTCAAGAAACATATGTCAGTATTGTCACAGCAGTCTTACAAATGGAAAAAATAAAGAAATTCCAAATGTTCGCTTTAATTTGCACAATACTGTATGTATACCTATGCTTTCATTCCAAAATCTTGTGTTTTAATAATGCTCTGCTGGCTCAGGGTATGGAGTTTACTCGAGAGCACTAAGCCTAAAGATTAAGTGGGGAATGGGAAACACTACCAGCGTGGTTCAAACAGAACTGGCTGGTATCTCAATTTCCACAAAAGAACTAACCAGAAGAGGAATTTCTGTCAAAAACATAATAATCTGCACTGATAGTAGACAAGCCCTATTAGCCTTGAACAGGCAACATGTTATATCGAGGCTAGTACTAGGGTGCCACCAAGATTTAGCTGACGCCTCGGCAGATAACAATATTATCCTGAGGTGGGTTAAAGGGCACGACAGGAGTAAAGGAAATCGCATTGCTGATTCTTTAGCCAGGGAAGCCGCTGGACTAAAAATTCTAGGACCCAGTGACACCTACGTCCTAACGACTTCGACAATAATTGCGGAACTAGCCATACGTTATACCCATGCTCAATCCCTTAAGAGATGGGATGAAATCAAAGGATGCAGTCTTGCCAGGATCACCCTGAGCGACCCTGGGAAGCTGGAGCCGAAGAAATATTTGGCGATGACCAGGAAAAACCTACGTTTAACAGTAGGATTTCTGACTGGTCACTGTCAACTAAGGAAACACCGCCATACTATGGGGCTAGTGGACACACCTCTATGCAGGATGTGTGAACAGGAAGATGAAACTGTCAGGCATGTCTTATGCGAGTGTCCGGAGTTATCGTCAATAAGATTTGTGTGTTCGGTGATTCTTGGCCTACACCTGCCGATATAAAGGAGATGTCTCCTAGTGACCTGTCCACCTTCCTGAGAAGGACAGGATGGACAGTGACCTAGGAGGACAACTCCTCGGGAGGATGTACAATGGGTCACATGTGGCCTAAGTGCTGTGAGCCTACACACTCACCCTCCCTACTCTACAGATACAGATACAGAGATGCTTTCATTCCAAAATCTTGTGTTTTAATAATGTTCTGCTGAGTTGTATAACAATATCTAGAATGTTTTCTCTTATTTTTTGGGAATCAAACCATAATAATGTTTTTAATTTTTTTATTTCGACGTTTCGGTAGCGTTCCAGCTACCGTTGTCAAGATTAACTAATAATAAAATAATTTTTGGTCCCTATCTGACACAACGAAAAAAATATGACAACTAGACAATCAATAATATTTTGAAGTTTAAGACTACAAAACTTTGTTGTCAAATTTTACTAAGGTCCATTCATAGTAGATCACATCTCTGGTAAAATGTGAAATAAAATATTTTATTTTATGACATTCCAAAGATATGATAGTCTACTAGAAATGGAATCCAGTTCCAGGAACGGTTTTTATTGGGATAGCGCTTTTTTTCGCTTATTTTGGAAATGTTAATAAAACGCGTTTGTTCTTACTCTTTTGTGTATGATTATTTTTGTTTTCAAAATATGTATAACTCAGTTTGGTGATTTTGTGTATTGAAGTGTGTATCGATTAACAACTATACCAATGATAAATCATAAGAAAACCTGGATAAAAACTTATGATGCTATCCTGATAACGCAGATAATTGATTATTGGAAATTTCTCTTTCTAACATTGGTAACCAAATTTGACTACATTCGGCTGAAATACTAGCTACTACTAAATAATTAATAATGCTACAAGGAAATTACAGAAAATATCTAGAATCTTTGGACTACTATGATCTGAGATTTTCAAACTACGAAACACTTGCTGTACTATTCTTGAAATATTATCAATAGAATAGCAGCATATATAGCAACGAATTTATGCTCATTCTTCAATTTTTTTTATAGGTACTACAAACCGGTCATGAAATCAACGAAATCGATAATACAGGCTTCGCAACTAACGGACCCACAGTGTACACCGGTAATTTAGGTAACAACAAATACATAGTACAAGTTACCACAGTTGCCGTGAGGTTATTGCAAGGTCCCAAACAATTACAGCACGTACCTATGGATCTCGGCTCACCTATTGTACACGTTTCTAGTGCTGATCCGTATATTTCACTAATGACATCTGACGGACAAGTTATTACATTGATGTTGAGAGAAATTAAAGGTGCTGCAAAGTTGGTAGTTAGTAAATCGACGTTATCAAACGTAAGTATTATATACAATAATAGAATTATACCCGTTTGAAAGTTAAGCATGCCTTCTCTTAGTATAGTTTGGCAAATTTACCTGAAAGTGTGGGATTCCCACCATGCATTCAGAACGAAAAGGATAACCTTTTTCGTTCGGTCTATGCTTGTTTAAAGGTACTACAGTTGAAATAATTCCAATTATTAATGAAACGCCCAGTATATAATTGCTAATTTTCTATTATTTTCAGAATCCTCCCGTGTCAACAATATGCATGTACAAAGACACATCAGGTTTATTTACAAACAAAATACCTCAAGAATTTACTAGTGTACCGGCACACGTTATCAAAGAATATGAAACAAAAACCGAAACGGAAAATGAAGATGATCTACTTTACGGCGGAGATGATTTTAAAATGCCCTGTTTAAGTACCCCAGCTCCCAAACCGAGACTATACCATAATTGGTGGAAGAAATATTTGACACCACATAAACCTACGTATTGGTTATTTGTTGTTAGAGAAAACTCCAATTTGGAAATTTATTCTATACCAGACTTTAAACTTAGTTTCTTCGTTACGAATCTTTGTTTTGGATATAAGGTAAGTCTAAGTAAATATTTAATAACCAGGAGAAGTGATTTGAATTGATTGGTCAGATGGCGTCCAGTTTTACACTTTTTTACAACTCTTCTTAGCATTGACAACTGATAATTTCCATTTTTGACAGTTTGGACAGATAAATTGTATAGATATGAAATTTAGGATAGAAATTGTCTTCCAATGTCAATCTGTCATTGTAAAATGAATATTTGTATGCGATCCAGCCTTTAGATATGACAGATTCATAACATATGTTGAATTTTGGATAAACCAATTGAAAAATTTTAAATTTGAAAAGAAGGACGATCTAAAAAAAATCGAGACGTATTGCGGGATAAATTGTATGCGCGTTACAACCATATTGTTATTAAGAATAATAAACATAATAACTAATAAAATATTTGAAATCTGATTACGCCATATTGTTTATTATAGTTTAAATATTATTTGATGAAAAAACTAAAAATTGCGGTTTCCATTTTTGACAGTTCCTTAAAAAATTCATAAACGGTCTTTTTTTATTCAAAACAGTCTGAACACGGATGGGGTAGCCTTTCCCACCCTGTTTGAGTTCCCCAAAATTCATGGGGAAGGCGAAAAGAAAACCACGTGTCTTCTTTGAATTTTTGTTTATCACTGGCACTACATTTGAGAATTACTGGCACTACGTACAGTTGATAATTATTGGCACTACAGTTGAGAATATCTCCTTTTATAATTATTAGTCGATTGGGTTTTTTCATAAGATAAAATTCACACCTCGTGCAGTGCACCAACCTCGTTCACCATCTTTCTTTTTTCAACCACCACTTCGTTGTCGAGAGTGATGCTTTCACCACCCCAGTCCAACGGATGTGACGACAATCCCGGCCATGCGTAGAACGGACGGAACTCGTCATTTTGAGTCGGCAACTCACACTGCGCAGCTACGCATTGTTGGTTGAGGGTTAATAGGGCGTTACATAGGTACTAATTAGTTTACTCAGTTGTAATTTTATTTAAATTCCAACACAGTCTAAAAAATATAAAAACAATAATTGTTATTCATTGCAGAAAAAAACTTTATTTTACAGCATTTTTAATTAATAACAACTACCGATATCTTACACTTTTATAGCCACAAGGACATTTAAAAAAATTACAAATTAAAACAATTTTGCAATCGAATGCGCCACTATATTGATATTCCCATTCCACTGACAACTTTGACATATATACTTTGGCAAGTTTATCTGAAACCGTAAAAGAAATGCAGTCGAAAAAATTCGACATTGCCACGTTTAACTATGAAAAAACTGAAGTGCAAACTATATAGTGATAATAATTATAATATATGGGTCTTTTTATTATTAACAATATTAAAAATATGATTAAACGTTAATTTTATAATGTGCTTGGATTTATTCTATTAACATTATTTTTTCAATTTATGAATATTAAAAGATGTACACTTTTCCAAATTTGTCTTCAAGCTCTGGCAGTGTTGTACCACCGAATAGTAATGAACAAGAAGGGTCACTCGGCTTTTTTTCTTTAATGTGGTGTAGATAAAGGCTAGCCGGCGTCAATAAATTATCTGTTAGAGAGCACGAATACGAGGTTTCCCGTGAACATTGTGACATGCACAATAAAAAGTATAGGGTTGTCCAAAAAAAACCGGAATTTCCTTTTTTATTGATATTTTTTTTATTTATAGGTCGATTTTATTGATGTCGGTTTTGTTCAAAAGATAATTGATCAAGACACACTACTAATCTAATATTTCGCGTTTTGTTTAAAAAAACAAAATGGCGGACACATCCAAACTTTACCAAACTTTGTTTCGCACTGTATATGTTTGCGAATTATTTTACGAAAGTTCAGACATTTGTGAATGTAACGAGAGGTCAAACATAGAAATCGGTCATTAATTGTCTGATGTATGGCTCGAAAAAAACAAGTATGTTATTTTGTTGGACCAAAAATAAAACTACCGTTTGCCCTAAATGTCTATATTCTCATGACTCTGTAGTAATGTCATAAAAAAGAAGGGTCAAGTTTCTATGAAAAGCAACAATTTATGAACTGGTAGTCCAGTGTTGCCGATGCAAAAATGAAAATTACCCGAACTTACTATTCAAATTATCAGAATTTGTCAAAATTACCAAAAGGACACATTGGTTATCTAAAAAAAAGGTAGAACGTGTCGCGGGACACACGGTAGGAGCTTTAGTTCCTTTTAAGCAAAAATTATGTAATACATTTGACGTTATAGATAAACGATTTGCATATTCTTTGGTGGTTGAGTAGTAAGCATACCAGACTCTCACGCGGTAGACCCGGGTTCGATTCCCCGCGAGGAAATTTTTTTTACTGTTAATTTTATCTTTAAATAATTATTCTGCTTGATATTAATAACGACAACAGGTATACGTTTGAAATATTTAGCAGAATATTCATCATTATAGATAATGGTACGGTACCCTTCATGACGGAGTCCGACTGGCAACATCTACCTATAACAGCATCGTATATTTAAAAAGGGAAACCGTAGCATTATACAAATTGGACATTCAAGAACTGTACGTTTACCACAAAAAAATTAGTGGAAACATAAAATTGAAACATAAAATAACATACTTGTTTTTTTCGAGCCATACATCGGACAATTTTTGACCGATTTCTATGTTTGACCTCTCGTTACATTCACAAATGTCTGAACTTTCGTAAAATAATTCGCAAACATATACAGTGCGAAACAAAAAATTTCCAGTCAGTTTTAAAGTTTGGTAAAGTTTGGATGTGTCCGCCATTTTGTTTTTTTAAACAAAACGCGAAATATTAGATTAGTAGTGTGTCTTGATCAATTATCTTTAGAACAAAACCGACATCAATAAAATCGACCTATAAATAAAAAAAATATCAATAAAAAAGGAAATTCCGGTTTTTTTTGGACAACCCTATATATTCTACAAAGTCTGGTCAACTTATATTTGAATGAATGTTATTAAAATTAGTTAACGGTGTTGATATTAAGGAATATGGACAATAATACACCTAAATAACAACTGGATATTTAATACAAACATTTTTAATAAACATAACAAAAATTTTACTAATAAAAAATAAATGAATACATAAGTAATAAATAATTAATATAAAATATAGGTATAAATAAAAATAAGAAAAACGTGTATACCTACCTACATAAATTATTTTCAACAATATTCGTGGAGAATCATAAATTTTTATAAATATATATATAGGTAATTTTGTGCACAATCCATGATCCTCTGTTAAGTGTAGGAAACAAGTGAATTGTTCAATGGTCCCTAGAAGGGCTCGCTTTTCAGAGATTTATATATTTATTTATGGGATTAATAAAAACATAAACTCTGTTTGTACCTATTATATTCTGGTGATTATTTTGTGCTATAGAATGCTGAATGTATTTTTATTGTTCACTTTTCAAAATTATTGAGTTTAATATATACATTGAAAAAAGGTTCTTACAATAATTATACTCGTAACATATAACTAAATTTCAACTACACACGCAAAAATTTTATCTGGCCCGTATAATACGAATAATTTCACTTCAGCGTAGTATTTATTCCAGCCGGTATAATTTGAGGAAGGCGAAAAATAGTTGCGACGATGCCACAGAATGACGTCATGGAAATATCGTAAAAGAAGGCGGGGCTGAGAGTGATTCTTCTTGTTCATTACTATTCGGTGGTTGTACGAAAACCATAATGGCCTCACCCTCCGAATTACATAATTGGTGATTTGTATCGACCAGCTGACTTCTTATTGGCAAGCGCGTGCGTGTAATCTTCCCTCTCACTTCGTCAATTAACTGATATTGATTTATCCAGTGGCGTTGGTATTGTCAGTGACCTTTGTATTTTCAGTTTTACTTGGTAAAATGGGTACCGTACGCTATTTGTACGTTTATGACAAATATGCGCCATGTTTCCTCGCCTCTTACCGATGCCGCATAGCTTCAGATAAAGTTGCCAAACTATACAATAGCGCCAACTATCGGAACAATATTCGTAACTATTGTGATTTTTTGGGACAAAATATGGCGGAGAACCAAAAAAGCCTGCTGTGAAAAAAGATACAGGGCGATAAATTTAAAATTTGCGATACAGTACAATTTTTTTGATCTTATGTTTCTATATTTTCTTTTAGGTGTTGGTTGATAGTTTGGAATCAGTGAACGCATTCAGTACTCCATCACCGAGTGATAACCATTTCCAAGAACTATATCCCGTTAAAGAATTATTAATGTTAGGTTTGGGAAATAATGGCATGAGACCAGTGCTACTTGTTCGACTTGATCGTGATTTGTACATATACGAAGTTTTTAGATTTCCCAGAGGAAATCTCAAACTGAGGTTCAAGAAAATGAAGCACAGCATATTTTACAGCCCCAATGTGGATACCTCAACTGATACTGAGAATTCGGATTATTTCACATTACAAGAAAAAATTGTTCGATTGAGATATTTTGATAACATCGCTGGTAAGTGTTTTATTGTAGATATAATTAGCCTAAGTAATATGCTTGTCAAAGATAATAGTTTAATACTATTATAACGCCTTACAAGAGCAGACCGTTCACCAAGAAACAACAATGTCCTTCGTGGCACATAGCCAGGGAAGTAGTTGTTGCTTCATAGTGAACAGTCTGCTCTTTAAAAAGTTTGAAAATTTGTAAGGCATTATAATAGTATAACACTATTATCTTGACATCTATTGATAGCATGCTTTGCTTAAATACATATGACAATTGTAACAAGAAACTGTGATTAAGTGAATAACTAAGTAATATGTTTTAAAAATGTGTATTAGTTGTTGTATGAAGCTTAATGCGCTTATTTTTTGTCTGGGGTGGGTGAATATCCTGCATTTTCTCTGGTGCGCTCTATATCTCCTGCAGTGGGATTCTGTGTCATGTTGATATCAACATGTCGATAGCGACAACTGATGTCGACATGTCGTTACCACATCAAGCTATTTTGGTATTCTGTGTCACTATCGCTTTACCTTCGGAAAGATTCGTAAAAATATTACTTATCCTAAAAATTCGTCTCGCTTTCCATTTATTTAACGTTGGTAAGAGTTTAGGCGAGTGTGCAAAAATTTATATACTCAATTATAATTGGTTGTTTCAAGTGAACTGTAAAAATTAGCCTATAGGATAATTTGTATTTATCCGATATATTGTCGCCGTTTATGGTACATAGATTCGTGCAGCATCAACTTAACAAAAATTGTTTTGTGTGTTATATTCACAACTCTACCCCAGTGGGGTGACGTGGGGCTGTGTTGTGGTTGTATTCTTATATTTACAGATAATATAGTTATATTGTAATGTTTCCAATTAATAATTTAAACATTCTCGTTCTACAAGAGGAAGACATTTGGGAGATCGCAGTGATCCTTTCCATGACACCACTGAGGAAGAATTTATATGCCTATATAGATTGAACAAAAATTTAGCACGGTTTGTTTTTAATTTAATCATGCAGCAATTGATGCAGCCTAATAATCCAGCTGCCATTCCAGTGGTAATAAAATTTTTTGCCAGCTTGCAGTTTTTTGCTACTGGAAGTTATTTTTAAAATATAATATTATTCTATCAACGACAATTGACAAGACGTTAAAAAGTTTCAACAAATTTTCTATTTCTCTCCCTCTTTCCTACCGTAATGCAAAGCGACATGTGTTTGTCTCTATGTCAAGATATCGAGTGGTATCGTTTATATGCGAGGGTGTCAATGTCTGTTTGTCGTTATAAAACGACAAATAGTCACACGGAATACGAATAGTGTCGTTTTGTTGCGACTGTTGATATCAACATGACACAGAATCCTACTACTGGATATATTACAACATAATCGTTGCCCTACGTCTAACTTTCTAACTGCTGTCTAACTTTCATGCATTGCTATATGTGCGCTCCGTTCTTCTTTCTATATTCGAAAATTTCTTGTAAAGTTGCTCTGAACATTGAAAAAGCGAAACCATCGAGTCTCGAACCCAGGATCCCTCAGAAATCCCTTACGCAACTCTCTGCGCTACGGTCGATTCGGTTCGGTATTATAAACCACCATTAACAGCGACTGCATCTTACTTCTTCTTGTTTGAAACTGAGTCTACCAAGAAATACAACTATACTGTCGCTCATATAACCTCAAAATTTGTTTACAAATAGCTAATGCTATAAGGTGTGTTCTTTTTGACTGAGATCTCAGCTCACTTCAGTTAAAGTGATCTGAGATAAAGTGATGTGAGTAAGCACCAAAAAGAACGACCTACTCAATTGAAACGCGAGATCTGCCCTCACATGCGTGAATAAGAGACATAAAACATATAAACATGACCTATCTGGAATCTAGATCTCCAACCACGCTTGATTCATCTCCTCCACTTTTTTTCCGACTCAAGTCTAACTGATACCCCCTTACATCACATTCAGCATCGGTGAAGGGGGAGGAAAAATCTCAGCTCACTTCGAAGTGAGTAAATCAAAAAGAACGCGCACATTACCGATGTGAGCTGGCAGGCCTTTCGATAAACATCACCAATTATGTAATTCGGAGGGGTTATGTTTTTCGAACAACGCTGCCAGAGCTTGAAGAAGCCCATAACAAATTTGGAAAAGTGCTCATATTTTAATATTCATAAATTGAAAAAATAATGTTAATAAAAAAAATCCAAGGAAACAGGCACATTAAAGAATTAACGTTTAATCATATTTTTAATATTGTTAATAATAAAAAGTCCCTTGTCTAATTTTTATCACTACATAGTTAGCACTTCAGATTTTTCATAGTTAAACATGGCAATATCGAATGTTTTCGAGTGCATTCCTTTCACGGCTTCAGATAAACTTGCCAAATTATAATGTTGGTTAATTGTTTTCGTACTTTGGACTGAGGTAGTAAGAAAAAGTAGTATACACTACATGTGCAAACATTTAAGATTCCTCTCCTTGTAGTGTAATAGATCGATATAAGTGTCGTAGAGATTCATATTTCGAAATGAGATGGGAAATTTGATTGAATATCGTAATATGAATTTACGATACGAATATAGTACAATATTTTACCTACTACCAATAATGTTAATTATTTACTCAACATTAGTCAATATTCCTGAAATTAATGATATTAGAATCATGTAACAAGCAAGCGTTGCGCTCATTGTTGATTTATTTTGCGAACTGTCAATTTTGACGCGTTTACTTCAGTTTGGTATAATTGTATCTACATGAGTTCCGACTATGAAAGTGTAAATTCTGATATAGAACTTGCTGCAAATAACGCAATACAAACCCTAGTACCCGCTAAATCTAGCAATAGATACGAAAAAGAATATATGTAAGTGATTCGAAGACTGGTACATTCTTCAAACTGTCAACTTTGACAAGTTCATTCCAATTAATTTTAGTGCGGTAAAGTATCTCATTACGAAACTCATATCAGTGTCGTAATGTTCTGCAAATTACGCGAGTTGAACAATGTGGCTCTCTTCATAATGTGTTTACGTACAACGTTTTATCTAATTCCGCGCTTTTATAATATTCCATAAAATCTTCAATTACAATGGTAATATTAAAGTGGATTCAAATGGTGTTACAAGTATTGTTACTATGAAGTATTCACCCAGAAAATTGACTTACTTTAAATAACTGTGTCCTTAATAATGTTTTTTTCAATGTTTATAAATCTTAAAATACTATTGAATTAAAATTATGGGGTACCTAATTGTCAGTTTAAATAATGAAATAATTGTCAGTTTTGACAGTACCTACCTAATTAATAAATTATTCTTTGAAACTCATGCAGTATCTCTATGTTGAAACTCAAACAGTTACGTAAAGTTTTTACATAACTACTTTTCATAACTGATATGTGAAGGTTATGAAAAATGTGACGTTACCTAACGTCAAGGAGTGAATTAAAGTGTCACATTTGATAGCGGAATTGGATAAAATACTATTAGATCATTGTTTATAAACCTGGAAAGTATGTGTGATTTCGAGTCTGGATATGAAAGTTTTCCACTCATTAATATTTCTATTAATTAATTCTATTTTTTTAGGATATAATGGAGTCTTTATTTGTGGTGCTAATCCTTATTGGCTATTCATTACTGCAAGAGGAGAACTAAGAACTCATCCTATGGTAATTGATGGAGAAGTTTTCAGTTTTGCTCCATTTAATAACATAAACTGTCCCCAAGGTTTTCTCTATTTTAACAAAAAGGTACGTGAGAGAAACAAAATACATAATAAAATCCAGTAATGCCGATTTCCTAAATCTGACAACGTTGGAATTATAAAAACTAGTGAGAGATACGTCTATTTTAAAACTGTGTCATTTCTTATTGTATTGTGACTGGTCAGTTGGTATTGGTATTTATTTTTCTCAAAGATCATTTGACTCGCACAAATTTAAAGTTGAACC
>CAJUYG010005954.1:0-12924 GCA_910591675.1 Galerucella calmariensis
ACTCGTCGTGGGACACCCTGTATATTGCAGTGTTTCTATGTAAGATCTTCTATTCTAAATAAAATCTCAAGTGACCTCGTAATGAATAGGAGATTCCAAAAATGGCGGAATATACAGAGTGATGAATTTGAAAAACCAAAGTTACTAATAATATAAAAGAAACAGCAAAAAATATCAAATCTGGATTCTACGTATCCCAAAATAGGTGTACCCCAAATTTGTGCAATAAGGACTAGCGATTCACGAGATAATAGGCCGTTCCCAAACTTTTGAGCCACTCTGTATATTTAAACTTATTCAAAATTATGTTCTTACCTCCTACAAACAGGCATATCAATAGGGTTAATTTCATGCTAAAAGCTTCAAGTGTACTTCTAGGTAGTAACAACTGAATGACAACTTATATATATATTTATACTCCTTTTTTAAATAATATCATACATGCATACAATCACTAATTTATTCAAATTCTAGCAACTTTTGAATACTGAATCAATAGCTTCAATAATATATGAGGTCTAATTGTTTAACCAAATATATATTAAAAACTGCTTCCTATGTTACTATTAGATTATGTTACAATTTATACTTTGGGAATGAAGAAAAACACCGGTAGCCTATATTGCAGACGGTTTAAATAATTAAATATTTCTCTTGAAGATCAATACAGCATGTTTTCCTCGTCAAATGTGACACCTTTTATTATTGGTTATTAATGGTGGAGCGACAGACTGGGTCTATCTGACACTTCACTCTGTAGAGGATGTGAACAGGAAGATGAGACTGTCGAACACATTCTTTGTGAATGTCCAACACTCTCTCAATTCCTATTTCTGTATTCGGCGAGTACAGGCTAACACAAGCCAGCATGAAGGAGCTTACTTCCGGCGATGTTATCGCCTACTTCAAACAAGTAGGCTGAATGACGAGCCAGAAGGAAGTCTGAACCTCAGAAGGATGCACAATGGGTCAATTGTGGCCTAAGAGCTATGGGGGTCACCCACCCTTCAAATTATTACAGATACAGATCTCCAAATGCAACCAAAAGAGTCACCCAAAGTGCTCTAGACAAAGCTGGGGAGTACGCGCTGACATTGGCTAGCCAAAGTAATACTTCGCAGTTACAGTTACAATTAGCAGCACCTGGTCTAAAAAACACCGGTAAGACATTTTAAGGCGACAACACTTCATAAGAAATTATTATTATGTTGGATTACGTTAATAACATAGCTACTATCAATTGTACATGTGAAGGAACCCAAGAGAACACAATTTTTTCATTCCATAATTCGAAAATTTGCCAAAAAGTGTTTAGTCCCCAAATGGAACCAACAGAATCAACCAACGTGATCAAGATGAAGCTGTAGTGTCTTCGCTATTATTGGCTAGCCAATGCGACACTTCGCACATGACAAATTGAAAAAGTCCTCAAGTGCTCTGGAACAGTTTAAGGCGACTTCATATAAAGTTATTGTTATGAATAACGAAGATAACTTCAATTTTCTTCATTCGGAAATGGAGGAGATCGATAATTTTTACACTTACAAACATTGCAGTATTTTTGGTCCGGTGTACTATTTCTGAAGTAGGGATTTGAAGAGTTTACGTCGGTTAAGTCGGAGGCTAAGCTGTGGATGCTAATGTTCACACTCGTCCATGTATTCCAAAATTTGTTGATTTTACTAATACCTTAGAATAATTCAATATTATTTTGGTCTGATCTAGTATCATCTCATATCCAAAGCGTAGAGTCCATCAAATGTACTACAAACGCGTCCTTTCGATGTATTTGGGTGGTTCAAAACGAAGAATATATCAAAAAAACTGTCAAATTTCCAATAAAACATCCTACAGAGACTTATGAGACAGATTCCCAGATAATTCTGTGTCATTGAGGATAATCAGTCTTATAAAATGGAATTTATATTAGCTTAAAATGTAAGAACAGTAAACTCATTTGTCAATGTCATCCGATGAGAAATATGTTTATAATCAGAAACTGGTGCTTGTTCACTGAAAAGCACTTTCCACTTTTTCGTATACATTGATTTGCTGGAACAAAATGTTGCAGCTGGGGAGTTTCGAGCTCCACTGTTAAGACCCCGATTATTTCCTTCAAAACTTCTTTTTTTGTGAATTCACTGACCGAAATGTTATTTTCGGGAAAAAAATATATATTTCACAATCGTCTTTCTATGAGTATTATGCATGAACTGAAGTCTAAAAAGCAACGACGAAATGGATTAAATTTGTATGACAGTATCTCATAAAAATATAAATTGCTTCACCGTTAAAATGAGTAAATAGTTCTTGGAAACGAAAGCCAGATAACGGTATCAAGAAATTTAATTTTAATTGCAAGATTTAAATCTACATCCGAGCAATTAAGGAGCTTGTATAAATTCAGATTCTCTGCGACGAAGAATTTAAGTTTTCTGTTTATATTCTGCTAATTTAATCACTTCGAATTTGTAATTAACTTCAATTTTGCCAGCTTCTAATTTAATTTCTTCATTAAATCTGCCTATTTGTGTTGTTCCCGGAGATTTTACAGGGGAGTAGATTACACCATGTAAAATGCATAATGTTTTTCATCTGAACTCGATGTATTTTTTTTCATAATCATTCCCTACAGACACAAAAATAACACTATTTGGTAATGATAAAAAATAATCAGAAATAATAGTTTCTTTTCCATTGGTTAGAGAGGTCTCGACTACGAGGTCATTAGCCTTCTATACATTTCTGGTTGAAGTTCATTTTAATAAAAATATCTAACTTCAAATACCTATTTTTTTTTCATTCGGTTATTTAACTTCTATTTCTGCGACTGAGGCTAATCACCGACGCACTCTACCTCTAAACTGTGATAGGGTTCTTTATTGAGCCCAACATCCATGGATTAATGTGAATAATTCAATTCATTGAGCTCATGTATACTGTTATAATTTTTATCATGTAACGGGTACGATTTGACACTATTTTAAGTGTCAGAATGACGTATATTACCGCACTAGTGCGTTTTTGAATACATTCCCGCACTAGTGCGATAATAAGAATCTAGACAATTATTAATACCAGAATTAAATATTTAAAATAACACTGGAAGCTGCATTTTCAATTTCCGATAGGAGATTGTCTTCGCTTGAACTTATTTTTATAGATTTTTGTTCATTCAGCTCAGACAATTTGATGAGATCACTAATTTTTTTATTTTCACAGATTTGTTTGTCTTTGTTGCTATGGTCACAAAATATCATACACAGTACCTCATGTTCGCAGTCAATATTATAAAAAATACGTTTAGATTGAATTTTTTTCCAATTTCATGATATAGGTACTATTAATAATACTAATAAACAGTTGTAGATAAAATTTTGTACGTAACACGTGTGATAGGAATTATTAATTATTAATAATGTCCATATCTCACTAATCACATAAATAACTATTATTCATTTATTTTCTATAGAATATAATTAGAGTAATTAAACCTAAGTAATGTAATACATTTAAATATTAAACTATTTTTAAATATCCATGATAAAATGTAGATTGTACTATCACCAAATTATTTATTATTTCGCGCTTGTCATTGTCACTTTTTTGTTGAAATAACCTTCACCAGCGTTAGTGATGAACCAACACTTTTTTATGCTATTTTCAACAAGTTTCATAACATTACAATTATTTTCATTATTGTTTCTTCTCTTTTCCCCTTTTTATTCATTATTTGACATTTTTATATTAATATTCTCCTAATTATGGTAATGAATATAGTAGTTTGTGCAACTAGTGTGGATATGATGGCCATATCGCACGAGGACGAAGTGCGATATGGACAATCCACACGAGTTGATCAGTATATTTTTTCTACGACCCATTCAAGAAAAAATCTAGAAAATAAACATTTGAATAAGCTGTAAAATAAATATAACATGGAGTTAAAAATTTTCAACAATTTTATTCATAATCGTACCAATTCAATTTTATGTCTGCACTAATTTTTTGTGATTAACGTACAGTTCTTGAATGTACAATTTGTATAACATCACGGTTTCCCTTTTTAAATATGCGATGCTGTTATAAATAGATGTTGCCAGTCGGACTCCCGCAAGAAGGGTACCGTACCTTTATTTATAATTAATAATGAATATTCTGCTAAATATTTCACGCGTCTGCCTGTTGTAGTTATCAATATTGAGCAGAGTAATTATTTAAAAATAAGATTAACAATAAAAAAAATACTTAACGCGGAATCGAACCCGGGCCTACCGAGTAAGAGTAAGTTAAGTTAAGTTAAAAGGTAAGTTAACCACATAAGGTTACAAGGGTTGAGAGAAAAATATTACTGAGAGTAATATCGGGATACAGGACGATCTCTTCAGAGGCTGTACAAGTAATCGCTGGGATTGTACCCATATAACTGAAGATAAAGGAGAAAGCAAGGCTGGAGAAGTTAGAGACACCAATAACAGAGGGAAACATGCGGGAAGGAGAAGACAGGACGATTGAAGAATGGCAGAACATGTGGCAGGAATGCGAAAACAAGGCGCAATGGACAAAAAAACTAATCCCTGATATAAGACCATGGATAAAGTGTAAGCATAAAAAGACAGACTACTACCTCACTCAGGTACTGTCGGGGCACGGATCCTTCAGACAGTATACAAAGAGGATCGGGAAGACTGAAGGAAACTGCCGATATTGCGCAGAGAACAGTGACACCGCGGAACACACAATTTTTGTGTGTCCAAGGTGGTTACGAGAAAGGCAAGAAGCGGAAGTAGAAAGCGGAGGGGTGATAATTGAAGCCGGAAACTTGGTGGAGGAAATGTGCAGAGATGAAGAGAGGTGGAACATATACTACAAAATGATAAGAAAAATAATGACAGAGAAAGAAAAAGAAGAAAGAGAAACAAATTGAACATAGAATGTATATTTAAAACCGTGGCCTGCCAGATGTCATACCGATAGGTGGTTCCTGGTAGGAAACAACCACGAAGAGAGGAAGGGGGTTTAGTGGGTATGGGTACTCGGAAAAGTGCTCGAGTCCCACACAGGCCCGGCGACAAAACATCAGTCGGGTAACGTGCGTAAAGCATTCCCCTACCTCTATAAAAGAAAAAAAGGTAAGTTAACCACTAGGCTACCAAGATTTATTATTAGGAAACCTCAGAAATATCACATAGTTTCATAAAAACTGACGTTCATCGGTAGTCCCTTAAATACCCATTTTATTCTGTTTTTAGTATTTGTTAGTAATTTATTAGGTTTATTTTATTCAAGTTTATTTTTATAAATAAATATTCTTGATCCAGTGCTCCTGGGAGAGACCTTTTTTGACAAGTTATTTTGACGTTTCTTTGAATTGAAAAAAAAGATGAGTGACGAGTACTAAACGCGAATGCTGCTTGGTTGTTTTCATATACGTTCTAGGATGTATATGAAATCATATACGTTCAGTTAACCGATATGGCCTACATTTCCATTCTCTAAACTGTGTAGGAAATGGATAATATACATGTGGGTGTAGAAAAAATGATTTATTCAAATTACATACTCATTTTGATATCATAACATATTTTTTTTTCATTCTTGTTCATGAATAGTCATATACACAAGATGTCATTCAACAGAGAATAGATTATTATTATCGATATCTATCAAAGTATTATATATAATAGAAATGTTTCAAGGTCAACAGTAATTTTTCTATCCATCCAGTAAATCGACAAGCGTGTAAATTGCTCCGTGGTAATATAACCTCAATGATGCATATTATGGTATATACAACTGAGCCACAGCTACACGTGTGGCATATAGCTAGTATGAAACAATTTTTTTTTCGATTTTCCGATCGGAGACAATTTTCATCTATTAGAAAAATTAACTTCGCGCCATATCGTATCCTGAAAATGAATACATTATGATTTAATTGGCTATTAAAATTTCCTAATAGTGGACCTTGTAATTTTGAAATTCAAATTGCTTTATACGCTTATTAAATCTTAGCAAATATTATTTGCATAAAACGGAAAATTAGAACCGTGAAATTTATCTTTTGTAGATTGTTTTAAAAAATCACAATTTTGGCGAAACGTTTTTCGACTATATACGAGGATGTATTGATATCTAGTTATCCTCGACCAGTTCCATGCATGAACAAAATATTGCGTTACCATAGCAACGAACAATAACTCATTAGAAGTGTCAGTGTGAAGTTGGACGTCAAAAAAGTAAACCACGCTATAAATTAAAATAAAAAGGTAGAACGTGTCGCGGGACACACGGTAGGAACTTTAGTTCCTTTTAAGAAAAAATTATGTAATACATTTGACGTTATAGATAAACGATTTTCATATTCTTTGGTGGATGAGTAGTAAGCATACCAGACTCTCACGCAGTAGACCCGGGTTCGATTCCCCGTGAGGAAATTTTTTTTTACTGTTAATTTTTGCTTGATATTAATAACGACAACAGGTAGACGTTTGAAATATTTACTAGACATAAAATTGAATCGGTACGATTATGAATAAAATTGTTGAACATTTTTAATTTCAAGTTATATTTATTTTACAGTATATTCAAATGTTTATTTTCTAGATTTTTTCTTGAATGGATCGTAGAAAAAATATAATGTTCGACTCGTGTGGATTGTCCATATCCACACTAGTTGCACAAACTACTATTCTGCACAGTTTACAAAATGGAAATGTAGGCCATCAGTTAACTAAACGGATATGATTTCATATACATCTTAGAACGTATATGAAATCCACCAATCAGCATTCGAGTTTAGTATCCGTCATTAATCTTTTTTCAATTTAAAAGAAACGTCAAAATAACTTGTCAAAAAAAGTTTTCCATAGAAGCGCACTGGATCAAGAATATTCATTTACAAAGATAAACTTGAAAGAAATAATCCGTACAAAACAGAAAAAAATGGGAATTTAAGGGGACTTCAGATTTTATAAAATTATGTAATAGTAACGTTATAGATGAACAATTTTCATATTTCTCAGTGGTCGAGTAGTAAGCAATCCAGACTCTCACGCCGTAGACCCGGGTTCGGTTCCCGTGAAAAAGTTTTTTTTTAATTGTTACTTTTATTTTTAAAAATAATTATTCTGCTTGATAATAATAACAACAACAGGTAGAAGTTTGAAATATTTAGCAGAATATTCATTATTATAGATAATGGTACGGTACTCTTCATGAGGGAGTCCGACTGGCAACATCTACTTATAACAGCATCGTATATTTAAAAAATGAAACCGTAGCATTATACAAATTGGACATTCAAGAACTGTACGTTTACCACAAAATTAGTGGAAACATAAAATTGAATTGTAAAATGTTTAATTTGAAGTTATAAGTATTACAGTTTCTAGAAATTTTTATTTTCTAGATTTTTTCTTAAGTGGGTCGTAAAAAAATATGCTGCTCGACTCGTGTGGATTGTCCATATCGCACTTGAACGATTGAGCACTCCACCTACGGCGTCGTGCTCAAACTTCGTCCTCGTGCGATATGGCCATCATATCCACACTAGTTGCACAAACTACAATTTCTCTCAAAATATGCCCTTTTACATTTAAAAACAACCTGCCAAATGTCAAATCAATTTATCCATCAATTTTAAAGTTATCGAATTAAAACATTCAAGTTTTCAAAATTTCAACACCCTGTATTTCGAAAAGTAAATGTGCTATTTATAGACCCCTTAATCGCGCAAAAAAATTATGGAAATGAAAGTAAAAATTGATCCGAACAAATTCAAGTAGATCACCGGCACTGCGAATACCAGCTTTGCATAGAATTTAAATATAGCATCGGTGGTTCAGTGGTAGAATGCTCGCATTGCACGCGGGCGGCCCGGGTTCGAATCCCGGCAGGAGCATATTATTATGAATCGCTGCTTCGTAAACGAGAGAGAGTCTAAGGAGGCACAAGCACGCAAGCAAGGCACATAACGAAGCAACGTAACATAACGTAGCGTAACGTAACGCGTAACGGTCAGATCTTTTGCTTCGCGACCCCTGGTCGCTCAAACATAACCTGGCGTAAAGAACTAAAGTTCCAAAAAAGATGTACACCGAAATTGTGAAAATCGAAAAATTGGAATATCGAGCCATCATCAAGTACCTGTATGTAAAAGAGATCTCTTAGAATTTTTGTACTTTATTACGGAGAATTCGTGTCATGCAGGAAAATTCACCTCAATCTTCTACAAGGTTGTCAACTATAAAAAATCCCATTGATATAAAATAAAATTATTCAACCTTGTCAACTTTTTTTTTCTCAAAGTGAATAAATGTTAAAATACCCTCATTAATTTGCCTAGATTGGCAAAACTGTTGTACTTGAGATGGCGTAATTGTAGAAAACAACAAAACATAAAACCAACTATGCACGTTCCACGTCCCAATCTAATTGTTAAAAATAACATTTTCCAACGACTTCAATAGCAGAATTAGATCTTATCACGGTATCATTTCTTATATTAAAACTACCACACGGAAACTATGTTGGTAAGTAGGTACGTAAGCTAAGTTCAAAGGAAAATATTAACTTTATTGTAAACTGCTTCCCTTTTATGTAGGTTCAAGTTTTACAGTTGAATTTTGAATTATTCCATGAATGAGCAGAAAACTTTTTTCTTGTTTGCTGCAGAGTGTAATGGATTTTTTTGAGTGGTGCCTAGTTGTGTGTCTGTTTAGTTGGTAATTCTGTATATTTCTGATTGATCTGGTTTCTCACAGTACTCTTTAGCATTAACAAATTCTGATAATTGACATTATTGACAGATCCGACACAATATTATTCTCACTCAGTTTTCCAGTGTATTTTGTTATGTTAGTTCTTTCCAGAACTCCTGTAACCATCAACTCTATTGAACTGCGAGATTATGGATCTTCCTATTCCATATACCAATTCTTAGCGTAGTCCGCCACAACTACTAAAGCAGCTAAACTCAGACCCTTCACGATTTTCAGGAGAACCGCGTATTACCTAATATTTTCGGATAAATATTGTATAAAGAGCCAAAAAACAACATTGTTAATGTTAAATACAAAAAAGCCATACAGGAAAGATGCCAAATTTGGAAAATCACCATGACCAATGAAAGCATAAGTTTTATAAGTATTGGAATACCAGTCCATTTATTCATTACATTTCAATCCGACATTTTTAGTATTATAGAAAATGTATCTTTGATTGTCGTGTTTCCTTGTCAAGTCAATTTGGGTGTACCTATTTATTAGATTTCAAAACACGACTTTTCACATTCAGTTTGTGAGTGAGGTTTTTAAAATGACAGCTGCCATAGACAGATAGACATTTAGGAGAGCTGGCTCAAAGTTTCAGGATACGCGTAATATTGTACAATGTTGGCAATTACTGATTTGGCACTTTAATAATATTTGTTTTTCAGACTTTTAAGTCTTGAAAGACTAAGAAATTACCTTATTGTTCTGAATCATCAGGTATAGTTGAAATAATACCCTTTTCGGTGTGCGTCATCGATTGTTAATCTCCTTCTATCACATTACGTAGGAAGAAATGAAAAAAAAGGCATGTCTGTGACTAATCCTAATCAAAATATCACAATAATGAACCGTTTGAATCTACTACAAACGTTAACCCTAATCTTTGACTTACAAAAATTTGATTGGTTGATGTTTAGATTACGCGCCAGCGAAACCTATCAATCGAGAGCTTAAAATACTATGAAGGCGTTACTTTCGTAGCGGCAATAAGTCTTACGTCTTTTTCTACTGTCACACTGACAGTTCTTGACAGGTCTGTACTTTGTTGTTTACGATCAATTATTATTTATGAAGAGTGAATATTAATCTTATTGTTTTATTTATATGGATAATACAAAAATATGCATGAATACACGGAAAAACATCAGTATTTTGAAAGTTCTCAAGTATTTTCAGTTAGAAAAAGAAGCTGGTAATTATTAATCGCATAGCCTTTTCGAATTTGGCTAAATACAATACTGATGACCTTATTTATCAAATTTAAGGTTATCTATATGTCAAAATAGCAAATAAAATAAACGACATGCCGAAAACGCCGATATACGTCACAATCGATGACGCACACCAAGAAGGGTATTATTTTAACTATATATAATAATAGTATAGGGAATGATGGTGGGAATACAATAAAAACCTTTTGCAAATGAGGAGATATTAATAATGAGAAATATTCCATATAATGAAATATCCAAAATAACATTAAAACAACAGTCAATAGGAAATAAATGATAAAATTAAACGAATGCATAAAAAAACAAGTAATCTTTTACGCATAGTTAAAGCACTTCCAAATCCAAATCAGCATAGATGGATACAAAATGAAGACCACTGAAAGTAATGGCAGCTTGGAATCAGATGTTAATAATAGAATACAAGCCTTATCTAAATCATTGAATGTACTGAAAAGGGTATTTTTAAATAAAGGGGAGGTTAACAAAACCATCAAAATAAAGATTCATAAAACTGTTGAACTGTTGTACCCACCTTAACGTATGGAAGAAGATCATAGTGATGGAAAAGAAAATACTAAGAAAAATAGGTGTAACAAAGCTAGACGGATTGAAAAACTGAAAAATTAAAGCTAGATTCAAGGTGGATCTTATCATATCAAGAATAGAACAGATTCAACTTAAATGATTCGGACACCTGACAAGAATGAACGAAAATAACATAGTTAAACAAATATGGGAGGCAGGATGTGACGGAAAGAAAAAATAGACATAAGAAAAACTGGCATAAAGAAATAGGTGACCTATCAAAGGGAAGAGGGGCTTTTTGGACGGAAGCAAAGAATATTGCAGGAGATAGGAAAGATGAGGAGTAGGTATACGGTGAATCCAGCAATTCCCACACCTAACGATACAAGGGGAATCCGATTTATATATGAGTATAGAAGTTGCCAAATCACAGAAATGCCAAACAGTCAATCGAATGAAAATAAATGGATTCTAAAACTTCAACAACCAACGTTAAATCCAAATAATGTTAGAGGTTTTGCAGTGGGAAGCGGGGTTTGTTAGTTTATCTAGTTGCTGTGAAGCGCTGAACGCGCAAATGTTCCAGCCGTAGATGTTCCAGCTCCTTCCAATTGTTTTAAAACCTCTCTTACTCTTCCTCTTTGTACTACATTTAATTATTATTCGAGGTAACCATAACCTATAAACTTATTTGCTAATCAAAACATAAATATTGAGTGTCCAGGACGCATTCTATATTTCCTTTGCAGAAGCAAACGCTTTTCCGGAAATACAATTTGTTGCAATTGAAGATTTAAAAATAATGATGGTATATAATATGGTTATTAAGGATCGGGTTTGAATTGATTCTCTCTGAATTTAGAAACCTACACGAGTAATTGGTATGAACAGCTAATTCAAATTCCCTGTGGTTAAATGATAAAAAAACCCATTCGCATATTTCCTTACGTGACTAAAGGATAGATATTGAAATACCGAAATGAAAATGATGACGAAAAAATGAATGGAAAATAGAAAAAACCTGATGTTCATTACTCTAGTTTGTTACGTGCTTCTATATAATTTCAATTATTGAACAAGCATTCGTTTCGTGATATAACCGGGATATGACAAGCTCAATTCACTTACAAAAAAATTACATTTCCATTTCATGTGTAATTGCTTCACTATTATTATCATAATATCTATTCTGTTTGTATAATGGTGTACAAATTGGTTTTTATTACTGACAATCAAAATCCATATTTTGCTATAATTCATTTTGTATGTATGACAGAAGTATATAATAATATATTGATATAGGTCTGTTTATTTAATTTGAGAAATTTATCATAAGTTTGTTTCGAAAATACAAGGGACAATCTGTACATGACAAAATAATACTCAATAAAATTCATTGAAATCCGAAAAAGAATACACCATACGAAAAATGTATATAGACACTGTGTTATTCATAAGATGCGACATACGGATTCCTGTACAAAACTGTCAAACTTTTTTACCATCGTTCATAATAAAAAAAGGTAGAACGTGTCGCGAGACACACGGTAGAAGTCGATTCCCCGTGAAGAAGTTTTTTTATTGTTAATTTTATTTTTAACTAATTATTCTGCTTGATATTAATAACGACAACAGGTAGACGTTTAAAATATTTAGCAGAATATTCATTATTATAGATAATGGTACAGTACCCTTCAAAACTTCAACACCCTGTATTTCGAAAAGTAAATGTGCTAGACCCTTTAATACTCATATCATTTTGTCCAATTTTACGAGAGGAATCCACATGCTAACGTTGTAATTACCCTTAACGTTCGAGATGCTTATACCATTTTTTGCGCGATGGTATTGAAATAAACTCCGAATAAAATTTCCGAATAAAAGTTCTTCGAAATGAACGAAATGTCAAAAGTGACATTTATACACTTCTCGATCAGTTTAAAATATATTTCGCATTTTGGTGAAATTGTTTTTATGGCTATTTATTACTTTTCGACGTGTGAACGGTAAGTATATTTAAAAAGGGAAACCGTAGCATTATACAAATTGGACATTCAAGAACTGTACGTTTACCGCAGAAAAATTAGTGGAAACATAAAATTGAATTGTTAAATTTTCAATTTGAAGTTATATTACAGTTTATAGAAATTTTTATTTTCTAGATTTTTTCTTAAGTGGGTCGTAGAAAAAATATGCTGTTCGACTCATTTGGATTGTCCATATCCACACTAGTTGCACAAACTACTATTTCTATCACAATATGCCCTTTTACATTTAAAAACAACCTGCCAAATGTCAAATCAATTTATCCATCCATTTTAAAGTTATCGAATTAAAACATTCAAGTTTTCAAAATTTCAACACCCTGTATTTCGAAAAGTAAATGTGCTAGA
>CAJUYG010005955.1:0-10411 GCA_910591675.1 Galerucella calmariensis
TTTTTATTTCGACGTTTCGGTAGCGTTCCAGCTACCGTTGTCAAGATTAACTAGTAATAAAATTATTAAAATAATTTTTGGTCCCTATCTGACACAACGAAAAAATATGACAACTAGACAATCAATAATATTATGAAGTTTAAGACTACAAAACTTTGTTGTCAAATTTTATTAAGGTCCATTCATAGTAGATCACACCTCTGGTAAAATGTGAAATAAAATATTTTATTTTATGACATTCTAACGATATGATAGTCTACTAGGAATGGAATCCAGTGAAGTGCACGTTCCAGGAACGGTTTTTATTGAGATAGCGCTTTTTTTAGCTTATTTTGGAAATGTTGTTAGTAAAACGCGTTTGTTGTTACTTTTTTGTGTATGATCATTTTTGTTTTCAATACATGTATAACTCAGTTTGGTGATTTTTTGTATTGAAGTGTGTATCGATTAACAACTATTCCAATGATAAATCATAAGAAAACCTGGATAAAAACTTATGATGCTATCCTGATAACGCAGATAATTGATTATTGGAAATTTCTCTTTCTAGCATTGGTAACCAAATTTGAATACATTCGGCTGAAATACTAGCTACACATTTATCTGCATTTAGTTGTATTAAAGCACTTTCTTTGATTTTCCGTCTTTTATTATTGGGCTCCTTCAATATTATTTGTCGAATCCCATTGAATTTTATGCCCCCCTTCCCAAGCATGTTTACAAATACCTGACTTAAAGAACTCACTATCTTTGATGTATTTTTTATGTTCACTTATTCGGACTTTCAATGGTCTAGATGTTTCACCTAAATAGAATTTGTCGCATTCACAAGATATCTGATATATGCAATTTTTTAAAGATTGTTCTTCATTTTTTGGTTTCGTTTTTGTTAAGATAGATCACAAAGTATTGTTAGATTTAAAGCTGGTTCGAATATTAAATTGATTGCCAATTTTCTTAATTCTTTCAGACAAACCCCTAACATACGGTATTGTCAAGTTTTTAAAAATTATGTTAGCTGAATTATTAATATTATTGTTTTTATTATGGGGTATTAACAATGAGCCTTTCTCTATATTCTTGATTTCTTTATTTACAAATTCTGCCGGGTAATTATTGGCATTTAAAACATTTTTAAGTAGAGTAAAATAATTTAAATTTCTTCGGAATGAACGAAATGTCAAAAATGACATTTATACTTCTCGATCAGTTTAAAATATAATTAGCATTTTGGTGAAATTGTTTTCATGCTATTTATTACTTTTTATATTGTTTTGTTCGATTCTGTTCATTCAAAAAATATTCCAATAATGGCTGAATATACAGGGTGATTAATTTGGAAAACCAAAGCTACTAATAATAGAAAAGAAACAGCCAATATGGCAGCAAGGCAAATATCAAATCTGGCATCTACGTTTCTCAAAATAGGTGTAGGAACCCCAAATTTTGTACAATTAGGACTAGCAATTTACGAGATATTTGGCCGTTTCCAGACTTTTGAGCCACTCTGTATATTATACACCAACACCAAGGTGATGAAGACTATTATCTAAGACCTAGTACCAAAATTATTTCGCGAGGGACCCATTATTGTTTGGATAAGAATCCTTGATGTTCAATAGAATATCTCTAAACGATGAAAATATATTCCATGACATTTCGGATTGAATTCGAACATCGCATCTCAGCAAAATAATTCCACACACCAAACATAATTATTGTGCAAGAGTATTTCGACCCTTCTCATTACTCTTTACTGAAAGAAAAAACCATCTGACTAGACCAGTTTCTATTCTACGAACGATTTGCATAAAGCTAGCAATTTTTAAACACACCCTACACACACAAACAGATGATTCATAAATATATATAAGGGATGATGACAGTGGATGTGTTAATAATGTAAATTTATTTAAATCTGACACTAGGTCTGTGCAGAAAATGGCGAAGAACGGTGTAAAAAATATTTAGTTTGGACATCTGCAAATTCTTTGTTATTCTATTTTATGGTGGACGTTTAACGAACTATTAGTTTTTAAATATAGTCGATTGGAGAATAAATAGGCTCCAACGATTCATTGAAAGTTAAAAAAAAAAATGAATATTATTAACAAAGGAATCACATAACTACATAAACAGTAGTACAGTCGTCAGATCCAAACATGAGCCCCGGAAAATATGCGAACTAAAATAAGGTCATCGCAAGCAGCCAATCAAGAGCCAATGTTAACGATTGTCCTTTAGTAATTGTTGAATATAATCGAAATAATATGACCGAGTGATTTCATCAACATACATCATTTTATTCATTCTGTATCAGTGTTGTCAATGCGAGGATGATTATCCGATTTTTAGACAATTTCACTAATTTGGATCCAATAGTTTTTCGAATATTTAGTAGAAGGGATATATGAAATGGCTATTGTTTTTGGGGATTTTCCATATTGACTGTGGCCGAAGATTTTATTTAGATAACCAATGTGTCCTTTTGGTAATTTTGACAAATTCTGATAATTTGAATAGTAAGTTCGGGTAATTTTCATTTTTGCATCGGCAACACTGGACTATAACCAGTTCATATTTTGTTGCTTTCCATAGAAACTTGACCCTTCTTTTTCGTGACATTAATACAGTCATGTTATGTGAAAATATAGACATTTAGGGCAAACGGTAGTTTTAGTTTTGGTCCAATATAAATTTTTTATTGATATTTAGAGTTACATTTTTAGCAAGTTTGACTTTGTTTACATATCTCTTAACAGTTGAAATTTATGGTATCGATATTTGGTTATCGATTCAAAATATCGAATTGTTACTACAAAAATACAACTACAGCGACATGAACACGCCCACCAGGGCTCACGTTTGCTTCTGTCAACTGTATGTTTTCAAATTTACTTAATATTACAGTTACTTGTGTTATCAATAGATGTCTTGGACTTAGTACGTCTTAAAAATTTTAAAAAAATTCTATTTGCTCTATTAATAAACTTTACCAAAGCCGGTCCTGCGATTTCTAATCTAATCTCTAAATGCCGATATTTATATTTTTGTTTCAGTTTTTTAATGGTCTTCAAATATAATGCTAATTTAAAAAAATCTATTTGGAATATAAATACACCTAAATAAAAGAAACTGAATTTCAACACGTCATAAAAGCTTCTGGTACACCGAACCGTTGACCGAACACATCACACACAATATCATAAACACTGCTAACGTCTCATTATAAGAAATAAAAAGATTTTATATATAATAAAAATTTTCACCGATACCTATAGCAACAATAGATCTCAATCTTCTGGTACCATGGTACCGATAAACTGGTTGAAAATATATCATTTAAGTACTATAGTAGCCCAGGAGGAATCGGTGCATGAGTCCCGGAAACTATTCCACCTCAATTTTTTTAATTTATTTCAAATTACCCCACTAATGATAAAAATGCTTGTTGCCACATTGTTTAAACCGAGATTGTTTGAACAATTGCAAGGAATTGTTATTTTTCGAGCAGGCCAATTTTTTTTGTATTCTTTATCGAAATACAATAAAAAAAGGTCCCATGCATTTTCACGATAAAGTTAATATTTTTAGAGGTATGAATTTTTATGGGTTCGAAAAATCTCAAATTGTATTTAGAAGTATGTAATAATAGACAAATATATGTAGCAGAAAATTGTTCGCAGTCCGCCAGTATGTGCTTAATGGTCACAATATCATTACAGCTATGGCAAACGGGACGATTTCCTGAAGACATCAGATATCCGTGTGAGAGTTTGGTATGACTGATTCGGATTCTTCTTATTATAGTAGCCTCTCTCCGGGTTAAGAAGTTAAGGGAGAGAGGAGAAGTGGATGGATGGATATCATGAAGTGCTGTCGTGCTATTGCGCCACAAGTGTCGCCAAGAATCTTGTGTATAGTTGAAATAATACCCTTCTTGGTGTGCGTCATCGATTGTGACGTATATATCCAGGTTTTCGGCATGTCGTTTATTTTATTTGCTATTATGACATATAGCTAACCTTAAATTTGATAAATAAAATCAGGATTGTATTTAGCAAAATTTGAAAAGGCTATGCAATTGATAATTATGGTTGAAATAATACCCTTCTTGGTGTGGGTCATCGATTGTAAATGTCTTTCTAACACATTACGTAGGAAGAAATGGAAAAAAGGCAGGTCTGTGATTAATCCTAATCGAAATATCACAATAATGAACCGTTTAAATGTATTACAAACGTTAACCCTAATCTTTGACTTACAAAAATTTGATTGGTTGATGTTTAGATTACGCTCAAGCTCAACCTATCAATCGAGAGTTTAAAATACTATGAAGGCGTTACTTTCGTAGCGGCAATAAGTCTTACGTCTTTATCTACTGTCACACTGACAGTTCTTGACAGGTCTGTACTTTGTTGTTTACGGTTAATTATTATTTATGAAAAGTGAATATTAATCTTATTGTTTTATTTATATGAATAATACAAAAATATGCATGAATACACGGAAAAACATCAGTATTTTGAAAGTTCTTAAGTATTTTCAGTTAGAAAAAGAAGCTGGTAATTACTAATTTCATAGCCTTCTCGAATTTGGCTAAATACAATCCTGATGATCTTATTGATCAAATTTAAGGTTAGGTATATATGTCAAAATAGCAAATAAAATAAACGACATGCCGAAAACCCGGATATACGTCACAATCGATGACGCACACCAAGAAGGGCATTATTTTAACTATACCAGCTTCTTTTTATTATAACGTTTTTTAAGTGGATCTTTAGGTCTGTTGCAAGTTGGACAATGTGTTGGGTCGTTATTAGTGGTAGCTTCTTTCGTGTGATGGTCCGCAGTTTCGTTACCATCAATGCCGATTTAAATACAAGTATTTATTTAATATTATTATCATTTTTATATATTATATTCTCACATTCTTCTGAATTACAACTACATAAAATTATGCAACTAATACCTATTATTTTTACTACAATAACATTTTTTTGGTTTTACAAGTACTTAATTTTAAGCCATTGCCAAGATGGACTAGAGCATCACAGTTTTCTTTTACTTTTATCATTTCTAAAGCTTTTTTTGTGTCAATTTTACTAGTCCTATCACAATCCTTAAATGCGTGTAAAGCAGGTAAAAAAATTTGTTGAAAACAAATTGTAGACAGTTCAATTATTGATTGGAAATTTTGATAAAATATAAGTTGGAAGATAAGTTATATATAAACAGGTATAAAAAATTAAATTTTAAGAAATTGCAATTGATGGTTTTATTTGACGCCATATTGCGGTGGATCGATTGTAGTGCTATCTATCGGCACGTATTGAAAGTAAGTATAAGGTATAAAACTGTTGTAAATATAAATTAGAGTAAACGTTACAATATATATCCCATTTATACGAACCTCTTTGGTTTAATCGCCGCGTAGATAATTTCGATTAGTGTATGCTATTTGGCGTAATTATATGGCTCAGTTGAAGTCTTAATTTTGTTACTTTTTTTTGGTAGGAAAAGAGTAGCAAAACATCTGTTATCTAATACGGAGCACTGCTTATAAAAAAAACAGAATCATCGATATGTTGGATGGAAGAAATTGCTGATAAATTACGTTGGAATGTCATTGGAATAAAAATAGATTATTACGACGTTTATAATTTTAAATGGGTCTTTTGCATTCCACTTTAGCACAACGAGCACATCTCCTTCAAGAATCAAATAGTCCTTTAAATAGTTTGTTTCATAAGTGATTATTGCCAATCACTATTCGTATATTTTACCGTCACTATTTTGAATTTGTCTTTTTTGGAACAAAGATTAGTGTTGGATCTCTGTGTTTTAGAACACAGAGTCAGATGCTGCAAATGCAATACGCATATATACAGATGGTTCAAAAATGAAAGAATGCTCAGGATGTGGTGTTTACTCCAGAGCACTAAGTCTAAGGATTAAGTGGGGAATGGGAAACAATACCAGCGTGGTTCAAACTGGCTGGTATCTCAATTGCCACAAAGGAACTTCAGAAAAGAAATTTCTGTTAAAAACATAACAATCTGCACTGATAGTAGACAAGCCCTATTAGCCTTGAACAGACCACGTGTTATATGGGTAGTTCTACAAAAATAGGAATTATTTGACGGTGCTTCTATCCATATACTTCTTATGTAATTTTATAAGCTGTAACTAGCCTATGATATGACTTAGGATGCTTTAGTAACGGTACAGAAGTGGCCAGTCAAAAAATTATTTTCCTATTCTATTGAAGAAAATAAAAAGTGGAAGAAGTATCTATTCTGCTCCACTATTGAAGTCTTTTTACATTTTACATTACATAAGGTTATTGAAAGCTGAGTTTCTGATCTCTCACCATAAAAGCTATTTTAAATGTTATCAGAGTTGGTTATCTGCTCTGACTCACCCATAAACATGAATACCGAGTGAGTTTTAATTAAGGAAAGTTTCAATTTTCACCGAAATGATTCATACTTTTTTCATAAATTTTGGTTTGTGGGAATTTTGTGATTTGATCGATATTATAGTGGTATTTAGACAAATTGTTGTTAGATCTTTGTTTTCATGGAAATAGGATGAACTCTATTATCACAAATATAAAGGATGTTTATCAAAAAATGCCTACTAAGGGAGCTAGCGACCTTTGAGGATTTTAAGGTAGTTTTTCAAACATACCTCAAAAATATTTCGTAATGGATAGTTTTTATTTTCATCACTAGAATGGGCAATAGGTACCGTTTTTGGAGAAAAATAAATATTGACAGTACCTACACTACCTAGTTTTTTTTTCGGGACGAGATGGGAAACTCGTGTCCAAATGGGTCCTAACCAGTACCCATACAGTGTTGGAATTATACCCAAAGGAATGCCCTAGCATACTTCAAGACGGGCAACAGAAATACACTACCTTTGGCAAATTAACAACAGATGACATCCCAATCGATCTGGATTTAAGAGAAATCGACTCAGTATAGTTATTGAAAGTACTGAAGCTGGTAGACACTCAGATGTTACAGAGGTCTACGAAAATGATATTATGGACAACATAGATGGCGATTCGACTGTTTTTTCAAGCTGGTTACTGAACAAAAAGAACCACTTTCTTACGTTGACAGCTTTCCACCTTTTATTTTTGTATTGCATCCAATACTAGCTTTCGCTTCGCTTAAAGATTAGACGATGATCGAATGTCAATAAACGTCAAAACAAACTGGGGAATTTTATCAGTTGATCTGACAACGTCTTGAAGTTTTGCCAACCCATTAGCTGTAAATTGCCTTTGCTGTTGATGATAAATTGTGTTTACGGTTGGTAAATTAATATTTATTCTGATAAGACGAAAAGTAGCTAAAAATGCTATATAGTCCAGTAAATGAAGGAGGAAAAAAAGGCAAAGTTAACATTAATGACGCCCTGTTTTCATCTTCCGGTTGGAAGTTGCATTTGGTACATCATTAAACATGAGACAAAGTTCTGCATGAAAACGCGTGCGAGGGCGGAGAAAATGGCCCCAAAATGCCAGGAAAATAGGTTTTCAGCCAATATCTCCTAAAATATGGCAGTTAGAGATTTTCGGTTCAGATAAAAATTGAAGTTCAGGTCATTTTCTACAAAAATGGTCCTCATGATTTTTTTCGCAACATTAATATTTTCTGCAAAAAAATCGGGTTGGAATACCGGAAATTTTGAGACTTGTGAAATATGCAAGTTTTGTACAAAATTTGAGATGGGGGGTGTTGGAAATCCATTATTTTCAATGTTTTGGATTGTGGAAACCAATTGTAGATGGCGCCACCAAATTTTACAGATTGGGAAAATCCTCGGTGCCATAAATGAGAAACTCTGTAACCAGACACTTTTGATGGATATTTATGTTTCCGAGGGAATTGTTTTCCTCTCAGATGAGGCCTCAAGATATACTTATTAGGAAAACGGGCTATAACATTAATTCTGGCGAGATGGACCTCACCAGTGGACCTGAATCTAGCAACAATCAGCTTTGCACATGTGGCAAAAAACTGAAGTTCATTAGGCTTTTGGTAAGGAAAACTGAAAATGCCTCAAGAGTGAGGAATATTCACCCATAATACTCAGCAACAATTTCTTGCAGATTCTCCGCAAATTTTTGCAAATTTTTTGCAACCAGACTGATTGAGGTTTTTAGAATAACGAGTTATAAACGTTCTCCATGTTTCATTTATTATAGAAAAATATATTTTTTAATTTATTTATTTATTTATCAACGGGACAACCCAATATAATGATACAAGAATAATACATTATAGACTAAAATATTACATAGAAAATTTTTAGCAAAAGTACAAGAGATTCGCGGGTTAATTGTCCGTGAATTGATGAAAAAAGTATATAAAAATACATTGCAATTATGACATAAATCTGTACGTCACCAGTCATCATCTGATTCTTGGTCAAGAACTTCTTCTGGGTCTAGAGCTCCCTCTAGCTCTACCCCGCCAACAAATTCTTCTGAGTCTACAGTTTCCTCTAATTCTACCTCTTGGGATAACATATTATCGCTGTCTTTATAATTCGAACACTGGCGTGACTCACACGAACCACAAATAGATGAGCAGACGACACGAGCGCCACGTAGAGCACACGCGCGGCGAACGACGGAGGAACGAAAGTAATAAATTATAGCGTATACATTTAGATATACTGGCTTTTCCCTGGGGTATCAAAGGTATGACTTATATACATCGATGGAAAGGTGGGAATTCCCCCATTACACTAGTTAAAGTATTAAAATGTTGGAAATAAAGAGCAGGGAGAAAAAACCACCATAAAAATGCGTTTTTTCCTTGAGCCCGCGTTTTCTAATTTTATTGAAAAATGGAGGACTTCGTCGAAAAAAGTAATTGCACAATCGAAAGGTACACATTCTTAGCTTTCAAATGATGTATCATAGAGACCAATCGGATCATGTATAAATTTTTAATTGATGGTTGTTCACAAAATTTCCCCGCGATCCAAAAACAGCAAAAATTTGTGATTCAATAAACAACGATTAAATGAAAATTAAAAAAAATTAGGGTATACAAATTTCAGGGATGACAAAGGACCTTATGAGGACCCATAATCAAGGAAATTTTGAGTAAATTAGTGCAATACAAAAAAAAATAGGAACAAATTCCTGGCGAGGTCAAAATTGCCCGGGAGCAGAAAGTTTGACCCGTGTTCCGATATGGCCAAAAGAGTCAAGCGTGACTCAATTCACAGGGTATGATAGCAACAGAATTCCTCTTTCACATGAATTTTGAATCATGATAAAATATGAATTTTTCACAAAGTTATTGAATAATTTGTCCCCCCGCTGATGTGTAAATACACGGACTGTGCTCTCCGGCATACAGCACAGAAGCTCATTATTCGAGGTGCGCTTGGTACCGTTTTTCTCGAAACCGGTTAAATTTTCGAGAAAAATCATGAAGACCATTTTTGTAGAAAATTAACTGAACTTTAATTTTTATCTTTACCAAAAATCTCTAACTGCCATATTTTAGGAGATATTGACTGAAAACCTATTTTTCTGGTCTTTTGGGGCCATTTTCTCAACCCTCGCAAGCGTTTTCATGCAGAATTTTGTCTCATGTTTAATGAGGTACCAAATGCAACTTCCAACCGGAAGATGAAAATAGGGCGTAATTTATGTTAACTTTTTTCCTTTATTAACTGGAATTATATTGAAGTCTATTTTGCCACAGATAAGGCAGGTTTCTGATCTAACTGACTATTGAAATTTATTTGTGTTTTTGGACGCACTATGAATTAAAATTAGAAATATTACCCGAGATTTTTAGCTACCTTAATATTTTTGAAAACTTAACAAATAGGCCTCGTAGTACCTACGTTAAAAATTGAAAAATAAATAAGTATATTACAAGCGATTTAAAGAAAATCTGCAAAATAACCAAATAAATCAATTATAAAAGAATCTTTTGTTTACTTTTTGTAGCGTAACGAAGAACGCGAGCATCAACGTGAATTGCACTATATATAGATATATTTATGCACCCTCAAATATCTTGACCAATGCCCTCTTGATCTAGGTGTGCAAGTGGCGGGAGCCAATAATCCAGTTCTTGGCCAGCTGAGATTGCTCTTCTCCGATCGTACACTCACGAACTAACCGCGCTCTTGATGACTTCAGATCAAGTGACCTAAAGCCGTCAATTTGTTTGTCTTTGCGGAACTATTTCGTGTCTTGAAGTAACGGCGAGTGCTCAAAGAAATATAACTATTGGCTATTTTTTTTATTTGGTGAAACATTGTGCGTTTTATTTGGTATTTTTTGTGGGAAAATTTACAGTAAAATTTTTTTTATAATTGTGATCGTGATGGAAATGTATGTTCTGGTATGTATCAAGAT
>CAJUYG010005956.1:0-12922 GCA_910591675.1 Galerucella calmariensis
GAGCAGTTGAACGACGTTGTCGAGAAACTGGGAATGTAAGACCAAAGGAAATAATTTCGGGTAGACCAAGAACAACAAGAACAATTAATAAAGAAAATATTATTTTAAATTTAGTTGACCAAAATCCAACATTAAGTGTAAGGAATATGGCAAGACAAACAAATACATCTTCTTCAACTACTTGGCGGATACTTAAAGAGCAGCAGCTACATCCTTACCATTACAGACAAGTTCAAGAACTTTTGCCGGACGATCTACCGGTTAGAGTCGATTTTTGTGAAACATTGCGAGAAAGGACAGCCCTCAATCCAAATTTTTTAAAATGTATTCTTTTTACGGACGAGGCCACCTTTACGCGACAAGGTATGTTTAACTCCCATAACGCACACTACTGGTGTGATGAGAATCCACAAGCCAAAAGGGTATCACATTACCAACACTCATTCAAAGTTAATGTTTGGGCAGCAACTTTAGGTAACAGATTAATAGGTTATCATATTCTACCTGGAAATTTAAGTGGTGATATGTACCTTGATTTTTTAAATAATCACTTATTTGAGATATTAGAATATTTATCGATAAATGAGCGAACATCATTATTTTTTATGCATGATGGAGCTCCACCGCACTTTGATAGAAGGTGTCGTAATTGGTTGAGTAACAATTTTCGGAATCGATGGATTGGTAGAGGTGCAGAAGCTCCGATTCATTGGCCTCCTCGGTCATGCGATTTTAATCCTTTGGACTACACAGTCTGGTCGTATATTAAGGAAAAAGTCTATGCTACAGAGGTAAATTCTCGTCAAGAATTAATAGACAGAATTAAACGTCACTTTAATGACATCATAGATGATCCCCAACCGTTAAGAAGATTAATGGATTCTTCAGAAAAAAGGATAGACTTGTGTATTCGTGAAAACGGAGGACATTTTGAACATTTACTCTAATTGAATTTTATGTTATGTTCTTTGTCTTTATTTTAATTTTCTTATTGTAAGTTTTTTTAATTAATAAATTTATCATTAACTTATACGAGGAGCGGTTATTACTTCATAATTTTCAAATCAAAATATTCCGAAAACGGTACATAATATCGAGTTTTACCAAGAGTACCTTTTTGGTGTAGAATAAAACGATGTTTATGTTCACTTGGAGTTTTGACTAATAATTCTACCCTTAAAAAAGTTATGTTGAATAATACGTTGTATGAATCGTGTAACTAGCGCCCTCTATGAGAGTTAGTTATAAAAACAAATTCATGGGATATATCAGCTTCCAAAACATATTCGTATAAAATTTCATCACAATGGTGCCAGTAGTTTCGGCAAAATCGTAAGAAATGTGTAATTTTTTATTTTCTTCAACGCCCTTTATCTTGAAAACGGATGGCGTTAGAAAAAAATTTTACTGAGCAAACCCCAATTATTTTTCAGTTTTTTACCTATCCTAGAGACGGTGTTACCTTTTTTTGAAACACCCTGTATATATATATCTATATATATATATATATATATATATATACATTTTATAATATGATACCTAAAGCTACATAAACCCTTTTTCTTTTTCATTATTTATTTATTTATTTTAATTTTTTTTTTCATTCTCCTTTCTTCATTTTTTTTTTAATTTATTTATTTTCTTATTTTTATTTTAATTTATTTATTTTCTTATTTTTATTTTATTTTTTTCTTATTTCTATTTTTTTTTTCTTTTTTTGCCACGCACCTTATTATTAATAATTTTTGGTGCTCGGTCAATAATAATAGTCTTCTCCACTTTGGTGTATAATAAAATTGTTTTTGGTTCATCATTATTTATTGTTGAAATTTAGTCGTTAATGATGATCGCCAGCGATAATTATTCGCTCCCTCCACTGTAATTTTGTTTTAGCGAATTCACAATTTTCTGCACAAATTTTCATTCGCAAAGTAGTCAATTGTCCATACTTTAACAATAAGTTACCCAGCTTAATTAACCAAAGCGGCTATATAAACCTACATTTGTTGTATTCAAACAAATACACCACCACATGCAGAAAAGGATAGAATAGCTCTAGATAACGCGATATCAGTTATTTGGAAGACAAATTACCAATGCTGGCAGAATGACTTAAGTCTATGCCAAAGAAATTGCCAAGCACAAAATAGATGCGAGTTGGTTGAAATGCCTACAATTTCAATATCGTCACTAGCTTTTCAATTTTAGAAGTGGAACCCTTTTTCCTCACGAGCTGGCGGGAAAGCATTATTAACTATTGTCCAATATCATTTTTTTCTATTTTATTGAAATTTTTTTGAATGTTGCATTAATAATAATGTTTATAACTATTAATTAATAACAAAAGCAGAGTGCCCCAAATTTGTGCAGTTTCTTCATTTGTGAAAATGAAAAGGCATCTAGGTATGTGTGTACATTATCGAGAAGATTGGGAGACAGAAGTAGAATATACATTTGAACATGAAAGGATTGACTCTATAGGGGAAGGAGGGGGTGATAACGAGTACATATGAGCATTTTCTTCTTCTTTTTTTTGTAATTGTTTTTTTTAAAGCTGAACTGACAAATCGATCATTTGAGCATGAGCAGTCGAACCGAACGTTCAGCCTTTACTGAAATTAACTACAACTGCCCTGAGGTAATCCGCTCCTCTAACCTAACCTAACCTCTAGGAATAAATTTACCAGGTGGAGCAAGGAGCTTTCCAAACTTGAAGCGAGAACTTGAAAACTGTTTAACGGTGCAAAAAAGACATGAATGAGAAGAATATTACTCCACTTTGACTGCTTACAGCAAACAGATCAGTAAAACAAGATGAGAGTAGTGGGGGAAATTCTGTGGTGTGGTGGAAACAACCTCAGGAACATACATAATAGATCATTTACGGAAACTGGTAGCGAGACCCTACAGATTCTATTGCAGGCCCTCTATCAGATTCTGTAGAGATATAAACGTAGCTATCCGTCATAGCTTCCCTGGCTCGTGTGAGAAAAGGAGATTGGAGTGCAGCCGACAATGGAAGCCATTCTCAATATTCGAAAGCGAGAATGGCTGCATGCAGACAGGAATGCAATGGAAACTGACTCCAAGGAACCCACATTTACAACCATTCTATAATTACAAATGTTATCACAAACTCGAAACTTGTGTGTGTGTGGGCTTATGATATTGACTGCGGATCCTTACGGTTCCATCTCACCATACATTAATAGTTTTTAACATCTAATTTGGGAAAACTCGAAACTTGGAACTTGAAACAAGAAGTGAAAAAATGCTGGTCACAATTAACGAGAAGCAACCATGCCGTATCCAGCTAAACTGGGTTGGGATGGAACTATGCAGTCAGGAAGGAGCGGAGGTGTGATACACAGACGGATCTAAGACTGGCCTTGGAACAGGAGCTGGAGTCTATGGTACTAGACCCAGGTGGAATATCCACGCATCGTTGGGAACTTCGCATCTTTATTCCAGGCAGAAATTTACACTATTGACACGTGTTTCGATTGAAGTGATATGGAAACCAAAATATACTTTACTCTCTGATAGTCAGGCAGCACTAAAATCTTGAGCATTTCTCCAGACCAGATCTAGTCTGGTTTGACCTATTGCAAAGACTGTTGAGCCTGATTATGGCTACTGGTCTCTCACATGTACGTCACAAGCAAGAGCACAAAAATCTCTAAAAAAAGTCGACCTAATCAATATACATTCTCGAGAAGATTGAATGCTGACCTTTTTATTGGTGTGAAAATATACACTTGCACATGGGAGGGGTGATTATTTTTTTCTTTTTGAACCGAATATTCAGCCATTATTAAAATCAGAAAACCCTGAGTTGCACCCGCGAACAAACCTAAACCTGAAATCATTACTTTTGAATATTCTTACATTTGAATACGAATAAAATTTCGCATAGGAAAAAAGTTTACCACCAATTTTCTCTCGTTTCACTTTTATGGCGAAATTTGTGAAAAATCTGTAAAAATTATGTTTCATTACCTTTTCACACATACCTCGCGATATCTCCGGAACGAAACAAGATATTTTCATATTTTTTTATGGGCAGAAAAAACATAAGCGAAGATTACTGCGTTAGTTTCATTAATGTAGAAAAACCTATTTTTTTGGAAAATTAAAGAAAACTGCAATCTTTACTTTTTTGCAGCACTATTTTCAGTGATCGAGAAACTTTTTTATTTTTCAAAATTTCACCAAACTATCTACGTACCAAATGAAGCTAAAGCTTCAAGGAAGTTTTTGAAAGAAGAATCACTATTCTAAGTATCATAGTTTTCAAGCAGTAGTTACTGGAAGTTAAGAGGTTCCGCAGCTCCATGGACAACCGCGCCGGTCGCGGCCGTGCAGCTACTTACACATACTGTTAATTGTGGACCTGTAAATTAATAAAAGCTCCTGAACATCTTCAAAAAGTTATGGTTTAGTTAGATCTTCAGTTCAGACTAACAATATAAAATTTTAATGTTAAAATTATCTTCATCGCAAGAATAAAGATATTTATGTTGATCATTATTTGACATTATTTCTGATCTGAGGAAACAAAAATAAAAATAAAAAATTAATAACAAAAAACATATTTTGAAGTCTTCATCTTTGCAGTCCGATGAAATTTCATAGGTTAGGCTGATACAGCAGTTTGTATATTTGCAGTCACTGCAGCATTTTAACCCTTGTGAAATGCAGGTACAGTTATTATTGTTGCAATTTTTGTCTGAACATCGTATAGACAAATTTGTTCTTACATCATCGGGCACTGGTTCTTGACAAAAAAAATTGGTTTTCCAAATGTTCTCTTCTTATGTCCATCCGTATAGAATCGGATCTTCTGGTGGCATATTTTAGATGTGGCTATTGTACCAAATGTTTAATTGATACAGACACTTAAAATAATAATAGATGCATATTATAGCTTATTGTAGGTAATTTTTTATTATATAAGCATGGGCAACTTAGAAAAGTATTTATTACCTTTTTAAATGTTGTTTAAAAGCGTGATCAGTGGAGGCAACTCAGAAAATGCTATTTGAGTCCGTTTTCAGGTACCATCGTAATTGATTCAAGGAAGCAATATTTTTGTTTTTGTTCCTATACAAATAAAGTATATAGTTTGTACCAGCTTCCAATGCTTTATCTTGGTGAAGATTTTCTAGGTCTTTAAAATCATCAATATTTTTGTATAATCTGTCTACACAGATGTTAAGCGTTAAGCTTTCCAGATCTGTAACATATTATACACATTTGCCGAATATTAAATCCGTCTTTAGGATATCTTGTCCGAGACGATGAAGCGTTTTCGGTTCCACTGCTTTGAGAAACATATTATCCAATATTTTGTGAACTAATAAATGTTTGTCTGCAAGTTTTATGGAATTTTAATTTAACCTTCCCTCCTAGAATGTCTTTCTTTTGATGCAAATCTTTCGAGCACAAGTGTCTTTCCTTTTTTCTGCAGCTCATATAATTGTATTTAATCCTTTCAATCTCGGATTTTGCGTCACAAGTTTGTCTTTTCTTGCAAAGTCTGACCACAAAATAAACACTCCATCGCTTACACAAAAAATCTCAATGGACACACAGATCCAAAATAATATCTACCTAATCGCAAAGACAAAGACTGCTAGCAACTGAATCAAGTTAATGGCCAAATTTTTCAGGAACAGACAGGTCGCATTATGCGTATGCGGGAAGCGGAGAGATGTCTGCTCGTTAGAAAGCACAATAATTGAACGCGGCTGCAGAAACTTTCAAGTTTGCGTATTTATGCTCAAAAACTATGTTACTTAAAATAGTGATTCTTGTTTCAAAAACTTCCTTGAAGCTTTAGCTTTATTTGATACAAAGATAGTTTAGTGAAATTTTGAAAAATAAAAAAGTTTTTCGATCACTGAAAATGGTGCTGCAAAAAAAGTAAAGATTACAGTTTTCACTAATTTTACAAAAAAGTAGGTTTTCTATACTAATGAAACTAACGCAGTAACCTTTGCTTATGTTTTTTCCACCGATTAAAAAAAAAGTTGAGAAAATCTTGTTTAGTTCCGGAGATATCGCAAGTTGTGTGTAAAAAAAGTATAGTAAAACATAATTGTGACAGATTTTTGACAAATTTCGCAATAAAAAGTGGCGGCCCTATTAAAAAATGTTGTAATTGCCGATTTCAGATGGCCAAGGACACACTCTATCATTTTGTAAAGACCGCATGTGGTTGTACCTGAAAAAAATCGTGAAAAGAGCGACTTTTTCTCCGTTTTTCAGTCGACTAAAGTAGGTACAGCATTGATAAAATTAGGTACAGCATTGATAATATTTTTATACTTCAGAGTTGTTAAGAGGCTGGAACTGAATTTTCCATTATCAATCAGCTGGATTATAAAAGAAACTTTAATTAGATAACTTTTTCGATATATATACAGGGTGGGGCAATCTTCTGACATCGGAGGATTACATCGTTGTGGTGATAGATAGAACTTTATAGTTTTGTGTGAGCTAATACAGTTACTGAGAGCACATTTTGAAAATACTTTCGATTCTACAGGGTGTTCCAAAACCACGTAGCAACACAAACTTACATTTTTTTTAATGGAATGTACTATATTTTGTTTAAGAATCGAAAAGATCTCACCGAGAGCGTTACAAAAATATAGCACTCTAATATATTATAAGGGTGTTGTTAAGGTTATAAATGCCATAATTACATGTTTCAGTTTATTTTTTAATGTTTTGTTATATTTTAAATCAATGTTATGGCAGCACTGCCGTGCGTCTTCTAATAGTTTTTTTATGTGGCAGCACTGCCGTGCCAGTCTTCTAAAAGATCTCGATGTAGCAGCACGTCTTAACTATTAACGTTTTAAAATTAAAGAAATATACAGTCCACAAAAGTTTATTATTAAAATAAAAGTGCCTACATCAACCAGCCCAAAACATGGTCCAATCGATCCAAATATATCAACAAGAAGATTTTGAATATCGAAATTAAAATACAGCAGTTAGCAGTTAAAATTTAAGTGATACCGGCAAGTTCGCTCAGGTTGCTGTTCCATTCCACCAGTGTTATCAAGTGGAAGTTCAGCAGTTTATCACCCTAACCTAACCTGTAAGTTCGTTTTATTCTATTATTTCCTTTGTTTCTTGTCTTCTATTTGAAATTAGGTATGGAGGATGAGCTTCGTAAGTTAAGAACAAAAAAAAAGAGTAATTAAGACTCGTTTAACTAAATTTAAAACTTATTTTGAGGGTATTAATACGAATGAATTATCTGACGCTATATGTAAGAGTCTACAGGATAGACTTGAAAAGTTCGAACCCGTCTATCATGAATTTTTAGAGATTGATACGAATATTCAAATACTCACGGAGGAGGAGATCGGGGAGGATTCTGAGGAAATCCAAGAATTTGAAGATAACTATTTCGAGTTAGTAGGTAACATAAAAGCAGTAATAGATAAATATTTTGAGGATTCTAGTAGTTCCCATTCGGCAAATAGATCTTTAGCAGTAGGTTCAGTGATAGATAATAGTAATAATATTGTGACATATCGGGAATCTGTAAAATTGCCTCCGATTCAATTGCCGCGTTTTGATGGACAGTACAGCTCTTGGTATGAATTTAGGGACGCGTTTGTGGGCCTAGTAGACAGTAATGTTCAATTAACGAATTATCAAAAGTTTTATTACCTTCGTCAGGCTTTATCACCCGAAGCCCTCAAAACTATCAAGTCTCTTAAAGTTACAGATGCAAATTATGTAATTGCGTGGGCTAAAATGGTAGAAAGATACGAAAATGAAAATTTAATAACGCATAATCACATTCAAGAAATTTTTGATTGTCCATCAATTTCAAAAGAATCTTCTACCGCTTTGCGAAATTTGTACGAACAAATAACAAACAATTTATCTGCTCTTAAAGCACTAGGCGAGGAGGTAAAAGCATGGGACAGACTTATTATTTATATACTCGTATCAAAATTTGACGTTGTTACGAAAAGAGAGTGGGAATCTTACAAAATTGCGGGTACAAAAGCTACTATGCAGGATATAGAAACGTTTATAAAAAATAAATGTGAAATTTTAGAAAAGATGTCAGCGGATAAAAACAGTAAACAGAATATAAGAAAAATTTCAGCTTCATTTGTTGCATCAACTTCCAGTCTAACAAATTCTATAGAATGTCATTTCTGTCACCAACCTCATTCAATATATAAATGCGAACAATTGTTAAATATGAATACTCAGGAACGGTGGTTAAAAATCAAAGAAAGTAAATTATGCACCAATTGTTTGAAACCAAATCATCCGTTTTGGAAATGCAAATCTAAAGGGTGTCCAAAATGTCATAAACCCCATAATTCTTTATTGCATAACGAAAAATCAAATATTACCACTGGTGGAAGAGTTCGTCTCAGTAACGGACCATCTGAAATTCCGACTAGCAATAGCGGCGGCAGCAATACCGGCGGAAAAGTACAAAGTCAAAGTAGTCAAAACATTTCTTATGGTAACGAAGATAATCCGTCTTCGTCTAACCAGCGCGGAACTATTGAAAATGAAAACCAACAAATATCACTAGTTAGTCAAGAAGTAAAGGGTATTTATGCATCACAAGTATTATTGCCGACTGCCATAATTAAAATAAAAAATATTAACAATGAATTTATTCAAGCCAGGGCTTTGTTAGACAGTTGTTCTCAAAGTAATTTTATATCGGAAAAAATGTATCGTAAATTAGGAATTACAGCGCGGTCGGTGGATTTCGCCGTAAAAGGAGTCGGTCAAGCTCTCGAAAATATAAACAAACAAATTCAAATTCAAGTACACTCGTGTTTTAATGATTTTCAAGCTCAGTTAGATTGTCTCGTGTTACCGAATATTACAGATAAATTACCATTAGTATCATTCAATAAAACATTGCTAAATATACCGGACGTACAATTAGCTGATCCTAATTTTAATAAAAACGGCGAAGTAGATATTTTGATAGGATCGGGACTTTTTTGGAATTTATTATGTACGGGTCAAATGGAATTAGGTACTAACTTACCTATATTAAGAAATACCCAATTTGGGTGGATAGTTGCGGGAAATTTGTTAGCTACAACCAATAACAATAAGCATAAAACAGTAGCGTGTTTAAATGTAAATTCTGAAATCTTGAACCAACAACTTGTTCAGTTCTGGAACATAGAAGAAATACAAGGGGATCGACCAAAATTATCTCCTTCGGAAGAATATTGCGAAAAGTATTTCCACCAAACTACGCGTAGAGATAAAAACGGTCGATTCATTGTAAAGATTCCGTTCAACGAAAAAATACAAACTTTAGGTGCCTCTAGGGAGATGGCGATAACTAGATTCAAATCATTAGAAAAGAAATTAAATAATAATCCCGGCATCAAAAAAGATTATATTAAATTTATGGATGATTATGCGACACAAGGCTATATGTCAAAAATCACGGAAAACAACGACAACCATTCACAAAAGGTTTTTTATTTGCCGCATCACGCTGTGATAAAAACGTCTAGTTTAACTACTAAGTTGCGCGTAGTTTTTGACGCCTCAGCGAACTCAGATACGGGGGTCAGTCTCAACGACGCTCAGTATACGGGACCAAAACTACAAAATGATTTATTAGAAATTATTTTGAGATTTAGAAAATATTATTTCGTATTAACCGGGGACATCTCGAAGATGTATTGTCAGGTGTTAATTGATGAAAATGAGCGTAGTTTTCAACGAATACTATGGCGACCGGACCAGTCAAAAAACATCGACGTCTATGAACTCAATACGGTAACATTTGGCATGGCGGCCTCACCGTACTTGGCCATAAAATGTTTACATTCTCTAGCCGAACAGCATATAGATTCACATCCTGTAGCAAGTAAAGTAATTAAAAACGATTTTTATATAGATGATTTGTTGACCGGAACGGATTCAAAGATTGAATTACTCAAAATTCATAAAGATATAATAGAAATATTAAGTAGTGCGGGGTTTGATCTCAGAAAATGGCTTAGTAACGACTTAGATATATTAGAAAATATAAAAAATAATAAAGGTCTAGAGATGAATATCTTACCGTTCGGGGAAAACGAATTGAATAAAACATTGGGAATTTTTTGGAATGCGCAAAACGATTGTATTATGTATTCAATAACTGATAATAAGCAAATTTATAATACGAAGAGATTAATTTTATCGGCTATAAGTCAAATATTTGACCCTTTGGGGTTGTTGGGACCGTTTATAATACGAGCAAAAATGTTCATGCAAGAAATGTGGTCTTTAAATATTTCGTGGGACACCATAATACCAACATATTTGCAATCAAAATGGAACGACTTTAAAAATGATTTAATATACTTGAAGAGTTTACAAGTACCTAGACAAGTTTTATTTTCCGATTATAGTAGCATAGAACTCCACATTTTCTGCGACGCATCTGAGAAGGCTTATGGCGCTTGCGCGTTTATTCGTTGTGTAAATGCAAACGGGGATATATTGAGTAATCTGCTTTGTGCCAAAACTCGTGTAGCACCATTAAAAAAGATATCGTTGCCGCGATTGGAATTATGCGCAGCCTTGTTAGCAGCCCAACTCAAGCAAACAATAATTATTGCATTAAATGTAAAATTCGACAAGATTCATTGCTATTCGGATTCCACGATAGCACTCGCGTGGATAAAAGGGGAGCCACATCGGTGGAAAACATTTGTGTCTAATCGTACAAGCGAGATACAGACTTTAACTGACAAATCAAAGTGGTACCACGTTAGATCCGCGGAAAATCCTGCCGATATTTTATCTCGCGGATGCTCGATGAGTAACCTCATATCTAGCAAGTTATGGTGGAATGGTCCACCTTGGTTTTTTACTGATATTTCGTCCTGGAATTTGTCCGATGGTTTTGATAATACTGTGACAATACCAGAATCCAAGGTTATTAGTAATAAGGTTACAACTATTATGCTAAATGAATTAGTTGACAATTTGCTAAATAAGTTTTCTAGTTTTGTAAAGATACTACGAGTCACGGCATATATAATAAGGTTTTGCGACAACCTTAAAGCAAAAATTAGAAACAGTATTATCAAAGAAACTAAAATTTTACAGCCTTGCGAATTGGAAAACGCAGAAAATTTTTTGATAAAAGAGGTACAAAAATTTCAATTTCCGTTAGAACATACATGCTTGAAAAATAATGTTTCCTTACCTAAGAAAAGTTCGATTCTTTCTTTAAATCCGTTTTTAAAAGACGATATCATCCGAGTAGGCGGCCGTTTGACTAAGTCAAATCAATCATTTGATAAGAAACACCCTATAATTCTTCCACGATCCCATATTCTAACCGACCGTATTATAACTCATATGCATAAAAAATTGTTTCATGGTGGCGTCCAACTGACTCTATCTAACGTTAGAGAAAAATATTGGCCTATCTCCTCTAGGCATGCGGTCAAAAGAATAGTAAAAAGGTGTATTCTTTGTTTTAAAGCCCGACCCAGAGTGGCTACATATCTGATGGGTGATCTCCCTGACGTTCGCATCAATGCCTTCTCTCCATTTATGAACGTAGGAATTGATTTCGGAGGTCCATTTTTAATAAAAGATAGGAAAACTCGCTTTCCCAAATTAATTAAAGCTTATTTATGCCTTTTTATATGCATGAGCACAAAGGCAATTCACTTAGATCTTGTCACTGAACTTACTTCTGAGGGTTTCATGGCCGTATTTAAGCGGTTTATTGGCAGAAGGGGACAACCTGTAAACGTTTACTCTGATAACGGAACTAATTTTATCGGCGTCAGTAAAGAGTTGTCACATTTGTATAAGTTTCTTGAGGAGCATGCAGAAAACATAGCCAATGATTTAAGTTCACGTCGTATAACATGGCATTTTATTCCTGCCCGAGCTCCCAATTTTGGCGGCTTGTGGGAAGCGGGTATTAAAGCCGTGAAATCACATTTAAAAAGAGTTATCGGGAGCAATAGTCTTACTTACGAAGATTATCTTACTGTCCTTATTCAAATAGAAGGCATCCTGAACTCTCGACCTTTATCCCCTCTTACTGCTGACCCAGAAGATCTAGCCCCTCTCACTCCGGGGCATTTTCTGACAGGCAGAAACATCCAATCAATACCAGAACCGTCTCTTCTGCACGTGCCAATGAATAGATTGAAAAGGTTCCAACATCTGCAATCATTAGTCCACCATTATTGGATCCGTTGGCAGAAGGAATATCTATCCCAACTCCAGTATCGTGTGAAATGGAAAACCAAGGGTCCAGCCCTCCTGAAAATAGGCTCCTTAGTATTAATACAAGGAGATAATCACACTTTCGTCGCCGATTGGCAGCTAGGAAGAATAATCCAGTTGCACCCTGGACAAGACGGTGTAGTTCGTGTGGTAGATTTAAAAACGAGCAAGGGTGAGATTAGACGTTCAGTTAACAAAATATGTGTCTTACCCACAGAAGAATGACTTTCATATTAACATTAATAGTGAACCCAAGTGCCTATAACTTTTAATAAATATGTTTAGTTTATGTATTTATTTCAGGTTTTATTTTGCAAGAACTTCATTCTTTCAAGGCCGGCGGAATGTTAAGGTTATAAATGCCATAATTACATGTTTCAGTTTATTTTTTAATGTTTTGTTATATTTTAAATCAATGTTATGGCAGCACTGCCGTGCGTCTTCTAATAGTTTTTTATGTGGCAGCACTGCCGTGCCAGTCTTCTAAAAGATCTCGATGTAGCAGCACGTCTTAACTATTAACGTTTTAAAATTAAAGAAATATACAGTCCACAAAAGTTTATTATTAAAATAAAAGTGCCTACATCAACCAGCCCAAAACAGGTGTTTTACAAAGATATGGCCAATTATTAGCAAAAAAGACCTCCTC
>CAJUYG010005957.1:2273-12922 GCA_910591675.1 Galerucella calmariensis
ACCAAGTTAATGGCGACCCTCCACAATAAAACCAAGTATGTTATCCAATACCGAACGCTGAAGCTGGTGCGGACATCGACAAGCCCGAGTTCAAGAATAGCACAATTTTTAGTGAAAAGCCCGATCTAGTTGTAGTAGAATTGCGGAAGGTTCAGATCTGGTTAAACAAGCCTATATATGTGGGGCAGGCAATCCTAGATCTTGCCAAAACTACAATTTATGATTTTCACCATGGATACATGATTGATGCTTTCCCCTGCTGCTCAGTCATGTACACAGACACTGACTCTCTGATTTATGAGCTCCATCGAGACCCTTATGAAGTTATGAAGCGTGACAGTCATCGGCGCTTTGATACAAGCGACTATGCTCCCGGAATCATATATGGCATTCCTCTGATGAATAAGAAAGTCTTGGGAATGATGAAGGATGGGAATAATGACGTTCCAATGACTGAGTACGTGGGCCTCGAAACTCTACACAACTAAGGTGTTGACAACTGATGATGATGTCACTAAGAAAGGAAGAGGTTGATTGATGAAGGTTATGATGAGGATGAAATAGAGTCTGAACTTGGAGAACGTGGGGGTAGCAAAGAAAGCTAAGGGAGTCATCTGTTGTAAAAACCGCAATAACGTTTGAAGATTATGAAGAATGTCTCGATACCTGGCAACAGAAAACTGTAGTTCAAAATTGATTCGTTCTGAAAAACATCAGGTGTACTCCACAGCCGAATGTTGTCCTCAGCCCTGAGGATGATAAACGTTATTTGGTCCCTGGAACAGATACCCTGGGGACACTATTCAATAACGGACTCTTGTGATTTCTGAAAAATTCTTATATACCTTACGTTTACTTCATGACAACTGCAGCAAATGTCGTTGTCATAAATCTATTTTTTCCTATGATTTATTATCAGTTGCTTTCGACCGCCTGTAATGAAATCATTAAATTTATTCAGCTAAGTATTTCAAAGTACCTCATAAAATACGTCCTGGGAACGTGTGTGTGTACCTTTACATTTGACACCTGAAATCCAACAAGAAATAACAAGCGAATGAAGGTTAGAAGAATGCCTCGCAATTAATTTTGGGAAACTGTGTATTCACGCCTTTACGTTTCGAATTGGACACCTGCCAACAAGAAATAACGAGTGAATGTCGTCAGAACGCAGACGAGGACATACTACTTAACCGATGGTAGGCCTATTGGTAATATTATACTGTTCTGCTGTATAGTGCTTCCAATGGGGAATCCTAAAACGAGGCCTTAAACACCTCCGATAATCTCTACAGGATTATTGCCTCCAGGGTTGGCCGTGGAAAGAGGTGTATTTTATAATATTATTCAGTTTAAAGTCCAACAGCTGCTCCTGGAATTTCAAGTATAACGCAAACATTCAAAAATGTCGCTAACAAACATCTGAAGAAAAGTCGCATCAGAAGGCTGTAACTACATATGAATAAAATTATCAACGATATGTCATAATTTATCAGCTTTGGAATCTAATTTGTTAGTGCTTCACTCTGTATACCGTAAAAGTGGGCAACTTTGCCCTTTGCGTCCAACTTTACCCACGGACGTCATTAATTATAAATCATATTTCATAAGTCTGACAACATAGCAAAACCACTAAACCGCTCCGGCGTGTTCCTCGAACCTGTAGCTATCGCCAGTTCTGAGTACGAACGTATCGTGGGCAGTTTGGATCTTAATAACCGGTAAGTAAATTTTCACGTATTTTTGGATGTTTTGAAGCATAAAAGCTATGGTATGGTGTACTGATTGTATTGAATATTTTGTGATGGTATTCGATTAGTATATTCTTTGATGCTTCTTAAAGAGATTGCTGTATGATATTTATCCCTTCACTTCTAATATTTTGGTAAATCAATAAATGATAAGACGGGCAATGTTGTCCGCATAAGGGCAAAGTTGCCAAAGAAATATTTTTGGGTGATTTCTTCTGTTGTATTTCTCGAATAACTGTTTCTCATGATAGTTCTTGCTGGCAAATGGAATTAATGTGGAAAAATTATATTAATTTTTCAGAAATGGCACGTGAAAGGAACAGAAAAAAAATTGGCGCCAGAAAGTATCGTAATTATACAGACGAGACACTGAATGCTGCTGTAGAAGCTATCAAAAGGGGAATGAGTTCAAGAAAAGCAGAAGTGACATTTCACATTCCGCGGAAAACGCTGCTCAATAAATTGAAAATGAAGCATATGTCAAAAATTGGACATCCAAATGCCTTGAGCGAGATAGAAGAAAGGCATATAGTGGACGTGCTGATTGCTTGTGCAGAGTTTGGAGCACCTCTTTGCCAATTAGAACTTTGCATGATTGTCAAAGGGTATTTAGACAAAAGAGGAACAATTGCTCCATATTTTACTGATAATTTACCGGGACCTGCATGGGTAGAACAATTTATCACCCGACATAAAACTATGCTAACCAAACGACACTGCCAAAATTTAAAAAGGAATAGGGCAGAGGTCACCGAAGAAGACATGGAACTTTACTTCCAGAATCTCCAGCACACACTGGAAGGTGTCAATCCCGCTTCCATTTTGAATTATGACGAGACCAACTTGAGTGACAACCCGGGATCGAGAAAATGTATATTTTTCAAAGGGACGAAATACCCAGAGAGGTATAAAAATTTCTCAAAATCTGCAATATCTTTGATGTTTTCTGCTTCTGCAACAGGCGAAATGCTACCATTATACGTTGTGTACAAGGCAGAACGTTTGTACGATCGATGGATATCAGGAGGGCCTCCCAAGACTGTTTATAACAGAACAAAATCTGGGTGGTTTGATGCCCCTACATTTCAGGATTGGTTTACAAAAATCGTGCTTCCTTGGTCAAAAAAGACAGAAGGACCGAAAGTTATAATTGGCGACAACCTCTCGTCACACATAAATATTGATGTGCTACAACAGTGTCAAAGAAATAATATACGTTTTGTATTATTACCACCTAACACGACGCATCTGACGCAGCCGTTGGACGTAAGCTTTTTCCGGCCACTGAAAGCTGCTTGGCGCACTATATTGAATGACATAAAATTGAAACAGCCAAAACTCAATTGTGTTGACAAATGTATATTTCCCCAACTATTGAGCAAGTTGATGGACAAAATGGAATGTAATTCTAAAAAAAATATTCAAAGTGGATTCAGAGCTTGCGGAATTTATCCGTTTGACCCCGATGAAGTTTATAAAAAAATGCCAAACCAACGATTTGAAAAAAGAGTGAGAGGAAAAATTGATGAATCGTTTTTGGAATATCTCAAAAATCAACGTAAACCTGACGAACCACTGAAGAAAAGGGCTAAAAAGACATTAAAAGTTCAGGCTGGTTGTTCCTTGACATATGAAGAAACGAATGGCACTAATGAAGTTGTCTCTGATAACTCGTCGGACCACAGTGACTCGGAAATGAATGAAGAAATAATGCCGGTGCCAAGTACGAGTGAACAGGATGGAAATAGAAACATGGAAGTTGTCTCTACACATACTGATGAAAGTATTGCCCATTTTGAACCAGACGAAATAAAGAAAGACTCATACGTAGTTGTACAATTTTCAACCAAGAAAACTGTGAAATATTTCATAGGAAAAGTGACTGAAACCAAAGATGATGACCAATATAGTCTAGAAGAATCGTATGTTGTTAAGTTTATGAGAAAAGCTGCTAACACTAGCCTAGGATATATATTTCCAGAAGTCGAGGATGTTTCCGTAGTAAACATTCTCGACATAAAAGCAGTTCTTTCTACCCCTACAGTAGGTAGAAGAGGGAATTTTTTATTTAAAGAGAACTTAAACATGTTCAACTTGTGAGAATATTTTCTTTTTGTTATTTGTTAAGTTATTTTTGAGTTCGTTTTTAGTTTTATTTTGGTACCTGTTATAATATTTTTAAGTTTATTCATAACATAGAACATGTTATGGAAATATTTCTGATCTCAACCTGTACCTGATATTTTAAAATAAGGCACTATCGAATATATACGTTTATTTTTCAATATTGGTGTTTCTTTTCTTTGATGTTATGTACTTACGGCAACCCAAAACTTTTTAAAAACTGTCTGGGTGTGCAAAGTTGCCCTGAAAGCGGTCTTAATTGAATTTATGTGATAAAGTTATAGCTGGGCAAAGTTGAAAAAATCTGGGACAACTTTGCCCACCCTTCATTTATTTTTTTTTATATGTTTCTGATCTCTTCTTGTTATAAACGATTATATGATTTAATTCCTCATATAAGTATTCATCTACAGTAAAATTATCAATATCTCATAATGTAAAGTACGATTTTCATTCAAGAAAAAGTGTAAAAATGCGGGCAAAGTTGTCCACTTTTACGGTATATAAAGAATGTTTCGTAAAAATTAATGTTTCCTGTAATATTGTCGTTCTATCGAATGTGCGTGAAAATATTCACGTAACTGTAGCTAAAATATTTACGTAATATAATATCTTGAAGCCTGTGTTTTTTATCCTCTACAAAATATCCTTATTGATATCGTTCACACTGTCCGATCACCTTGTTCAGTATGCCACACATCCGGCAAGACTTCATCCAATTGACCACCGACCGCTCACCTTATCGGCCATGACCGTGCCGCCGTCTTCCAATTCTTACACCCGGTACGGCACTGGCGACGATTTTACACCGAGCTGATAAGAACTGATTGTCACAACGGCCATGACCGTGCCGCCGTTTTCCAATTCTTACATCCGGTACTGATAAGAGCTGGCGGCTGTCTGGCTGAAGTAAAATATTCAAATTATCCTAATTGACATCCAGTGTTTAACGTGTTCAGACAACACTTGGATATAGTTTTCATATTTACGCTAGAATTTTCACACTGTCCGCTTACCTTGAATATCAGATTGCCACAACGATCATGGCCGTGCTGCCGAATTCAGTAATTACATCCGGCACGGCACTGGCAAGACTTTTATTATTCAATTGTGTAATTACCATCTCCACTGACCTTGAATATCGATTGTCACAACGGCCGTGCCGCCTTTTTTCCAATTCTGTAATTACATCCGGTACGGCACTGGGGATTTTACACCACACTGATAAGAGCTGATAAGCGCTGCCGGCGGGCTGTCTGGCTGAAGTGCAGCTATGCCTACTGACAGATACTCCCTGTTTATTTGCAAAACTTATCGCTTATCTCTTCTTCTTTCTCAATTCACCCTCTGGTCATTGTCGACAACTACCCACTGGAGTGACTTCTTTGGATCAAGGGTGACTTCTTCGGATCAAAGGGGTGACTTCTTGGGAGACCCTGATGAAGGACACGTTTACCAATTGAGCCAGTAACCCGCTTGTATACCTACTTGGGTGGTTTTTTTTTTAATATGGTCTTTGAAAAAGCCTTCTTAACCACTTTCTTTTGCTCTGCTGTCCAAGGAACCAACGTTCGCTGTTTTCCTTTTAATTTGGTTTGCACCTGCGTTTTTTCTGTAATATCTTCTAGGGACTCTTTTCTATCATATGATAAGTTTATATTTTCTTCTGTAATTTCTTAGTCTTGGTGTTCAGCATCATTATTTGTTAGCAAATTTTCATTCATGTCTATTGGTATATCATCTAAACAACTACCTTTATATTCTGCTGCCTGACCTCTCTCCATTAAAAACATGAGTTTCGTAACTTTAGCCGTTTGGTAGACATCATTAGGCAGACGGTAAGATGATCTGTGCGTTCCAGGATCATGACCCATATAATTAGATAGCTGTTCAATTTCATTCTCATTTAAACTGAATGACTGAGACAATGTGCCAGGTGCTTTCTTAGTTTTGTACAACTTATAACTTGCGGGTTTTTAGCTCCACAAGCTGTTGCATATTTGTCTATAATTTTGTAGTCAGTAATTGTTGTGGTTAAACCTGGCTTTTCAAATAAATATGGATTTTCCTTTGATAAGAAGTTTGGGCGGAATTTCAATAGTTCTGTTATGTGATTCTGCGTGTCATTGGTGACTGGAATTGCACGTCCTCGCTTACCTCTAATGACCACTCTATTCACATTTCTCATTATTATTCTTTCCGTTTCGGTTAATACTTCATTAACTTCTTTATAGCTTCCGTTCTTCTTGCCCTTATTTTCATACGTATGGACCATCATCCGTTGTAATTTACCAGGTCGGCGTCTATTCAGTAATATAACTCTACAGTAGATCGTTCTTAGTGGAATATTATATGCGTGGACATTGAAATTATTATTTTTAAGTTCACGTAGATCTTCAGCTGATTTCATAATCAAGTATTACTTGAGTAGTTTTAAATCGCTAGCTAAAGGCACTATTGTTATTTTATTGAACTTTTTCAAATTTAAATTATTGGAAGCATAATTAGATACATCAAATCGCCAATTCGACTCTAACAGATGTTTCATTGTTTCTAAACCTGCTTCATAATTTCCAGTATCAACGGAAGGTTCTTGTTTTAATAGAAAATAAATGCCTATATCACAACATTGTTTTAAAGATGTAGCAATTTTTATAGCATATGTAGGAGAAATATATATGTATCAATTTCTCTATCATATTTTGCCACTATTTTTGTGACTTCAACAAATTTGTCGTAAAATTTTTGCTGTAGAGCTTGAAATAAATTTTTTATGGTTGGTGCTACTTTTTTCAATTCCAGTAAAATTCTAGATAGTTCTCTCATTTTCCTGCTTGCAACATTAATAAAATGCTTTTCGCGACGTATTTTTATGTACCTTGCACCAAAGGCACATATTAGAAAACTCCAGAGAAGAAAAACCTCGCCCTTTAAACGTTGGTCAACTTGTCTTACGTTTTTAAGTATAAAATGTTGGGCAACTGTTTGAGCATTTTTCGAGAATTTTTTGCCACAACATGTTTTTCTGTGTCTGTACAAAAATTTTTATGAATAAAATCCCAAACAGTTGGTACATGGTAGGTAGTTTCGATCTGATTGCAGAGCCTGTTTAACGGGCCTCAAACATTCAGTAGAGTTTTTTTATAAAATTGCCTTTTTTCTTTAACAATGCAAGTACCGTTCTCCTATCTTTGCTTTTTTTTTCTTTGGAAAATATTTCTTGCACTTCTATTTCATGGAAATGATTTCTTTTCATATGTCTCACAAAATTAAGCACATTAGTTTCACAAAAATAGCACATATCTCTTTTCTTTTGTATATTCCTTTAACCTTTCTATTAGAACTTTGTGGTGATGTATTGTTATTTTGACCAGGTAGTAAAGAGGTACTGTCTAGTTTTGAAGACGAACTTACTTTTGGTGATTGGATTTTTTGATCCCTATTAACTTTAGAAGCTGGAATAAGCAGTATATTTTCCAAAATATCAAATAGTTAATTATTTTTATTTTACTTTATTAAATCCATTTACATTACTAGTTAAAGCTTCAGCTTCACTGTCTCCCCGAGTATACCTTGAATCAGGAGAGTAGTCTGGATCGTTATCACTGTCATCGACAGGACTTTCAAGGGTTTCTCCCATGTTAAGGAAGTTTTCTCGTTCGAGTATATCAACATTTTCTTTGACTCTACTTTCTTCTGTCATATTAGGCTAAAATCAAATCGAAAGTAAATCTTCACCTGAGGTATTTGAAGGAATTAAAGTGCAATTTTACTAACTTTGATAATTGGTACAATCAACTTCAAAACGATTAAGCACTAATGAGATGTAAAATTGTCTTAATAATACCTAATACTTTGGAATTAAAAACTGTTAGTTCAATATCGAAGCAACATGAATAGATTCCACAGAGTAAACGATAAATTCAGTTACTAATTTCTATTTCATTCGGCCATTCTCAAAAACCATTTAAATATATTATTACAGTGTAACTTACTTCAGTTTTATTTCTTCCATTTGTGTCTTCGGAGTAAATAGGTGACAAAGCTCTATTACAAAACCATTGCTTTTTCTTTTTTCCATCGAAAAACTTACTTGCTTCCTACAAAAGTATTTGAAAATGAAAACCAATTATGACCAAAATAACAGCACTTCTATTAGTAACACATACTTAAATTATCACCTAATGGAATATATTTAATTTCTCATGAAAAATAGCATTTCGCCAAATATTCCATATTTTTAATATTGTGTATTATTCAACTTCCTGATCAATTGTGTTAATGGGGCCAACTCAATCCTATGGATAGTTTTCGAGATATAGGGTGTTAACGGTGGAAAATGTTCATCTTCTATCTGCGCTTTTCTTCAGGAACAGCAAATCAATTTGAATTTTTTGCTGACAGGAATCTTACTTCATATTTGGGTAATACCACCACTACAGGATGATTTCCATTTGAATTATTGCTATACAATGATTTTCACGATATTGAAGTTTAAAACTTGAAAATTGGAATATATTTTCAATTCTTTACTTGAATACACAATACATTGAATGCATACAGGATGGCACAAAACACTCCACAAGAAATAAATTAAGTATACACCGGCAATCGTGAATAACCCTGTTTGAATTGCATGTATTTTGTATTGAATTGAAGTAGAAAATACATATTCACCAATAATTTCAATTTTCAGGTCTCAAACATAAATATTTCGAATATCAATTTGTAACAACAATTCAAATGTAGATCACCCTGTAATGTTGATCACTTTTTAATGGAATTTGTATGTGGGTGTATTATCCAAAGATGTAGTAAAAGTTCTGGCTGCAAGGAACTCATTTCCGGAGATATGCGCCGAAGAAAAGTGGGCATTTTGTAACTTTAACGCCCTGTATCTCGAAAACTAGTCATAGGATTGAGCTGGGCCCATAGAAACATTTGATACCCATACATATAAAACCTAAATCTTGTATCACACGAGTGATCGCAGGTAACTGAGTGCCACATTGTCAAAAATTCAGTTCTATTTGAGGGTAATTTGTATTGAATATAAACTACCCTCGAATGGAAAATAACAATATTTGTGATTTTCTAAATAACTTTGCTGGCTAGGAGATTCCAGCTAATTTAATTCATTGAAAATTTGTAAAGTTCAAATGACACCCTGTATATTAACTAATGCAATTGGTATTGTGATAGCATAGAAAATTCTATCAATAGCTATATTCACGATATATTAACTAATGTAATTCTGTGATCACATAGCATGATTATTAACTTAACCCGCAACCGCTACGGTGCAAATTGTTACTCTTAGAGTACAGTGCGGTATGTGATACCGCTAACAATTTTTAGGTTTTGGTTAATGAAAAAAGATTGAGACTCTCAAAATTTAAGTAGAATATTTATTTTTTATTTAAATTATAAAATAACAAAACATATTCTAAGAAAAACAAAACGTAAAAAATATTAAAAAAATATAATAAAGTTATTTTTTTAAGTTTTCAATACAAGAGACACACAGTTTTTTGGCGTGTTCCAAACATATAGGTTTTCCACACTCACGACACATAAAGAAAGTTTTTCTTTTTAATTTGGTGGGACATCGGTAACTGGTCTTTTTGGTGACCATTCTCCCATCATTGACATTTTCCAGCTGGTTTTGAACTGCCTCTTCTGCTCCGAGCAAGTAAGAAATCCGAGATCGAATTTCCTTTGAAATCCTACTGTTAGTAAATCGGATTTGCATATAAGGCTCAATTAGCATTTTGGCTAATATTTTTAAAAAATCAAGGCGTTCAATTTTTTGGGAGTTTTTGAAACTTTGGTTTAATATGAACGCATTTATGCCACACATATTCACTAATGTGAAAAATACTGCCATATTCCATCTCCTAGTCCTTCTACTAGGAGAATAATTCGCACATTTGCGATCTAATGCATCTACTCCTCCTTTTGTTAAATTATAATCAGCAATCATCTCTGGTTTTCCGGTGTTATCATCGATTTTTGAGGAATGGTGCATAGAATATACTAAAATTACCGCCTTATTTTTCTTGGTAGTATAAGATAATAAAGTAACATTGGCTTGAAATCCATATAAAGAGCTACTAATCTGCCGATGTTTATTTGGAAGGAAAGAAACAGGAATAAAAGTTTTTTTTTTTCAATGTTCCCAGATATGTAAGTCCTCGTTTTTGAAGGTCAGTTACTACCTCCATTGATCCAAACCAGTTGTCGGCTGTAACATTTCTATTGCTCTTTTCAATTGGTTTGACGAGCCTAACAACAGCTTGTGTAGGAATCTGCAGTTGCCTTTCTTCAAGAGATAAAGTCCTTCCATCAGAACCCTTTCCTGTGTATATATATATATGCATTGAAAAGGTAATTATTCCGTGCAATCAGTAAGACATAAAATTTTTATGCTATATTTAGCCGGTTTATTTGGCATATACATTTTAAATCCACACCTGCCTCTGAATGCAACCAAAGATTCATCTATGCACGTGTAAGAACCAAGAGAAAAGTTTTGCTGAGAATTTGCAATAAATTTATTAAAAATATTTATTGCGCATGCACGATCGACTTTTTTCTCTCTTCTCTGTCAGTAAAATCGTCATCTCTTAGAACACATAGTAATGTTTCAAATCTCCTTTTGGACATGGTGCATCTAAACACGTCCCTTCCTGTCCCGTCCGTTGCAAAAAGGGAGTTTAGACTTTCCTTTCCAGATTTAAAAACTTCAGTATATACCAGCAGACCAAGAAATGC
>CAJUYG010005958.1:0-12920 GCA_910591675.1 Galerucella calmariensis
GTCATCAGCGACGTTCAATTATACCGGATGATTACCAGAGTTCATGTTCTTCAGGAGAGCACTACTCTTTGGCGGTTTCATTTACCCTCGCCTGGTTGAAACTAGACTACATAAGGTATACACATGTTACATTACACATTATACACATAATATGACTATTTTTTGTAGGTATATCACAGTAATAAGCGTTGTTTATCAAGTGATTATTTCACTAGAGCGTTTTTCACTGGCAAAATAGCAACAGCATCTTTTCTACTGACAAAAGGGTTACCTACAAATTCACATGTGATTTTTATAGCGACAAAAGTTTCATTTTTCCAAGGTACTTTGATGAAAGTAAATTTTGTTACAATTTTCTCAATATCAGTTTTAAATTTCATCGTGTTATTTCTTGTTAAGAAACGTCAGATTAGTTCTGTACAAGGATGAGTGGTTTTGGGGAGGAAAAAACGAATTTGGAACACAATCCATTGCAGAAATAAAAGAAGCAGTGTCGGAGAATATATCTCCAAATACGTGTCCAAAACCGGGCTTTTTTTGACAGTCAATCCAAATTGGAAAAAAGAATTTGTTACAAAATATGCCTATTGGAATCAACAGCACGTCGACATGGACCAAACTAACGGCATAAAAAATTGGCGTCAAAACCAAAAAGTTCATAGTAACAAACAATCCACATTACTTTTCCACTATTGGTGTTGCTGAGCAAGAAATTATCAAAGTGACAGGACATTCCCATATCAACTTTCTAAAACCTTATTTGCAGTTGAACTCTGAACACCAGATCAAGGAAATTTTTCTGGTATGAGTTCGAACATACCGCAAGCAAATGTTCTACAATCACATCATAACGATAAGAATAGCATACAAACGTTCAATTTTTATGAGTGTACCTTGTATATGTATATAATGAAATGATATTGAAATTACCAAATCCCAAGTAGCATAATTAATTTAATTATTAGAGCATATAATGCTATCAAACAAGTATTTAGGGAAGAAATATCAATAAGCTATGTTTTATGTTGAATTGCAAGAAGAAAATAGAATACAAAATCAAATTCTTTATAGAAAGATGTTTTATTAAATAAAAATAAAAATAAAATAGAGTAAAGCACCTACTTTGAACTTCTATCATAGAAGAAATAATTATTTCATAAAAGTGTACTGGCTTTTAAATATCTTGTATAATAAAATTATTATCTCTTGAATGATTCATAACTATTCAGTACCACAAATATCCTGACCTAAAACAGAAATTTAATTGAAATAATAATAGTAATTATTTATGATTTAGAAATTTTGAAGTTATTATGTCAAAATATCATTTTATAGGTTAATATGTCAGGATGACCTTATGTCAGATTGTTCTGTGGAACTTTGATAATGAAACATAGGAATAAATAATTTGTTTGTTTTTGTTAATAAATAAGAAAATTTCATATGAAAAATGAAAGAGATTTAGAACAAGTTTATGTTAACGGATGGTAGAATTAGATTTAAGAAATCAATTTAAAAAGGTTACATGAATAATAATTGGATTACAGGTTGTAGAAATTTTAAATTTTAATGGAAAAGGTTAATTTACATTGTTAGATGTTTGTAAGAATAAGGTAATTTAAAAAGTGTTTATTTCTGAAAATTTCAATGATAAGAAGTGTATGAAGAATTGTAAAAAGAAATAGATGGAAGAAATCGGGTAAAAGGAATTTTATTACAAGAAAAGTTCCAAAATTTCAAAATTTTAAGAAATCAAGTAACGTTGAAAAATCACATAGCAACGGGAGAATAGAAAAGTTTGTTTGGGGGGACGCTAGTTAGTTGGTTGAAAAAGAGATATGGATATATATGGTGGAAGGAAAAAAAAATTTAGATAAAAATTAAAGAAAAATCCAAAACAGTCCAATATTCCATAATTAGGTGAATTGAAGAGATAAATAGGGTATTTTCCTATGAGCGGAAAAAATTAAAAAAGAGTCGGAGCAGGTACTTTGTGGTAATATTATGCCAGAAATCAATTTCACACAAATAAATTAAACCAGTGATTTTTTATTAACTTAACAAAAATGGTAATTTTCAAATATTTACTCAGCGCGGGAAAATATGTGAGTTTATTGTGACGTAAGAGGTCTCGCTGCTTGCTTGTTTCTTATAGGCCAGCTCAGGTGGGCGGCCGCAGGTCGAGCCGATGGTTCCGATTCGGCTGGTCAGGGTCAAGTCGCTCGGGATGCGGTAGGCGGAGCGACAAGATCACTGACGTCATAAAAAATCAGCGCGTTTTGGCGCGCTATTTAAATATAAAATTTTTAAAGTTGGTTTGGGCAACTTTCCCGCTTAGTAAAAAATTTGAAAAAAATTTGGAGTACTTAACTGAGGCCAGACAATCTTCTAATGGTGTTTAAAAAAAATTGTCAAATACCCTATTAATGATCAAATAAAATAATAAGAATACTCACCAGAAGAAAAGAAGAAATTATCCAGAAATTGAACCATTAAATCCCATCCCATGCTAAATTGTTTAGAACTCCGATACTCGCTCCGATATTTCCATAAATACATTTCCATACAAGGTAAGTGACTTTCAATTATTGGTACCAATAAATAGATAAAAACAATATTCGGTCAGCTGTACAGCTAATTAACGTTTTCCGTGACAATTTAAAAAAAAACTATTTCAGATTTAGATTAATCCAAATGTTGTTTTCTGTAGGTTAAGTTTCTTGTTGAACAGCGAATCATTTTAACAGTATTTTTTTTACTGAAATCTTCATTTTTTTGTACCTACTTATTCATGTAACTTATTGTGTTTGTTTATAATTTAAATTTATTAGATAGCTCTTTTCGAATATCAATTTTATTTAAACAATATTACAACTTGTTCTAAATCACAGCCACAGCACATTAAATTTAAGGTTATATAGGATTAAATGTCATAGACATACACTTTTCATGTGTTCTCTATGGTCATAGAAATACATGGGCGCATCAATTTCTATTAATTATTAATTAAATAAGTAATTTTTTCGTTAATGCTCCGTTGTTGAGTTCTCTAAATTTGATGTTTTTTTTTGTATTTTTCTTGTGAAATAGTCTAATACCACTCAAGAAAAATTGTGTAGGCAAAATTGTTCGGATTTCATTCAAGTTTGCTGCTTCTCGCCCCACGGCTCGTGATTTTGTCAAAAATATCAGTTGCGATATTACCAAGAAGCAAACTTTCATACCTCTAGAAAATTATAATGCCGGCAAAATTTTTTTCTTGTGATATTATATATGATAACATTTGTGTTATTTCTCAATGAGAATATATCTAAACGTTAAAATATATAGGAATGTAGTCCGTTTAAAAAGTATTCAATTGCTGTAGGGTTACTTAATACATGGTTTCTTTATTAATAAGTCAAGTCATTCGTACTATATAATAAAAACAAACAATACAAACGTATTAACAATGTAGTAATTGTAGTACCTTCCTTCAAAATATGCTACCCTTACTTCTTTGAATACCTTTAGGGCAACTGTTATTACCGCACGTTCATTCATCCTTGTGAAATAATACAAATAGGTTTGCATTGGGAATGTACCACAGGGACGGATTTGGTGAAAAAATATAGTTGGAATATAATATTATAGGTGTTCAAGTGATTCTCCTATATTGTCTTTTCCATCATCTATTTTTTCTCTCCAGTTTGTATACAACTCAGCTCACTCATTCCTAGTTATTATAAGTAAACTTTTTTCCAGCTTCCACTACTGGAATTATTAGATACTCTTGAATATATAATAAGAGATCCATTTCATTCAATATTTCCACTAATCACAAGAAAAGAGATTGGAATATCTTGTTGAAGTGACGGATGTTAGGGTAACTAAGGTGGATTGGCATATTGCTGAGATAAAATATTCCTTCCATAGATATGTACGGATCCCCAATTCCAAACGCATTGATAGTAGATGCATTATCTTTCCCTAGCAACATAAATTTAACTTCATCAGAATTATTGAAGTGTAATGTAGGTATAGTAACAAAATTTTTTCAAGATATTCCAATGATGTTTACTATCAAAGCCATCAAGGCCGTAGTCTGTCAACAATCATTATTAACAAATACGTATTAAAGATAGTCCAACCTTCATTGGTACTAATCTATATTCAGGAGGGTCCATTTATATTATCTTTTGAAACAAAAATGTTTGTGTGTGAATGGATATAAATGTTATCAAATTCAACTATAGTATTTAAGTTATTCGATTATTTTAGAAGATAGTTATACTTAATATTTCAAGTTTTGGACATAAACTGTTCATTTCCCCAGTAAACACAATCAAACTGTATCAAGTTCCATAATCATCCTACACCAAGGTATGCCCTTTTTTCGTTCATAACAATTGAACTTGCGCAGCTTCAACAAAAAACATTTTTGAAATAGGTAATCAGGAAGCACCTAGGTTTTTTTGCTCATGACAATTCAATGTTCAATAAACAATTGGAAGCGGATCCTATGGAAGATGTTTGCGTTGTTACATTGAAAAACTGTATATGAGCAGATTGAATAGACCATTCAGATTGACAACTTCTGTTATATATTTTTCCGCTTGTTTAATAGAAAACCACTCAATTGAAACTACTTCCCAATTTTTTTCTCCTTCATAACAATTGGAAACAAGTTCAATGCAAGATGTTTTCGTAGTTTCAACTGAAAACGGTTAATATGAGTGAAAAGAAAAACCACCAAAAGAAACTAGTGTATTTTAATTTTTTCCGCCCATGAACATTCAGTTTCTCATGAACAATTGAAAATGGGTCCCATGGAAGATGATTCAACAGAAAAAAGTTTCTATGGAAATGGATTTTCTTAAACTGTATTTGTTGTGAACAATATGTGTGTATTTTTTGTCGTTGAGAACTGATTTAAATATTCTTGACCCATTTTCCGTTGAAGCAAGTAAAATAGGCGTGTGAAGCTATTGTGATTGATTGTAGTTTCAATCATCAAGCGTGGCGATGCGTCTATTAATCATAATACATGTCAAGCATGTCAACTTCTGATTTGAAAAAAACTTCATAATAAACAAGTACGCGGGATCAAGTTCTTAGGAATCGTTGAGTATTCGTCACAACAAATCTCATTTTATGTTTGTGTTGCGAAAAAAAATTATATTGTTATAATTCCAAAAATATATAATCATCAGAAATATTGTGACATGTAGTTGTCGAGACCATTGTGAAATGTGTAGTTTCTTAACGAGATAACAGCATTTTTCAAAGTTATGATGGATTATAGCATTTCCAAAATTATTTATTTTGATGATGAAATGAGCATTCAGTTTTTATTTATTTCTTTTTTCAAGTTTACATTAGCAAAGTGTTAGAAAGTTGGTAGGTGTTATGTAGATTTCTGAATACAACTATCTACAATATCTTCATATTAATTTATGAATATGGTGTGTGCCTCTCGACTATACACTCAAGTCTCAGCTTTCAGATATCGAGAAGCCACCAAACTATCGGTATCAAAGTAACGGAAGCAGTTTGGAACCGGAAAAGGTGGCATACAATTCCAAATGGACAGATAGAAAATCTTAAGCGGAGAGAAGTTGGTTCAAATAACTGGAATAGCTCGTATGTCATTATTTGACGAGTGCTGAAAGTAAATTTTAGCGAATCATTTTGAACTATATATTCATTTCATATCATTTTGTCTTTGAAGCTTGATTTAGTCCTTTTGTGAGAGATTGTTTTATTCAAGGCTGTGCTTCATCAAGCTAGGCTTGGTCGGCGACACATGCGGACTTGTCATAAAATTAAATGTCTTGCCGCGGATATGAAATGGACCATTCCAAAAATTATTTAGTTCGCTGCTGACTGGCTTTTATCGAGAATGTTTGACGACGGTCACATTCGGTTGGAATCATTATCAATGAAAAAACGCAATAACGCGCAGTTTCCAAGTATAATCTAGTATCAATAGAACTGGCATGATTGAGGTATACCTACTGCCTATCCTCTGTAACCAAAAACAAAAATATCAAACGTAGACTGCACTTCTTAACTACATATTATTTAATTTGAATAAATGTGGGTCAATGAGACAGTTCTCCGTTGGCGATAGACTAGCGATATGCCGGCAGATGCACTATCCAGTTTGATAGAATCTTTTCTACAGATTCAACCCAAGCTGTTATCCATATTTTAAAGAAGATAATTTTCTAAATTCAATATATTATCTGAAGTCCCTTCCTGCAATCGGTCGACGATTGAATTTCGAGATTTGCTTTAAGCATACCTATAAACAGTGGTCCATTTCAAGCAAACGAACAGCCATGCATACTCAAATCCATTCTTGGAATAATTCTGTATGAAATTCCAGTCTAAGCGACCCTTAGCATAGGTACCATATATTACTAGTAATTCTTAGACTGTTCCTCATAAGTACATAATCCCTCAAAGCGAACCTTTTGAAATGAGAATTAACCAGGTGTCCAACTCGACTAGTATGGGTTGAAGGGTGTCGAAAAGAATAGACCAGAGACAAGTATCTATTTTAGTACTTCATGAATCGGCCACCCCACGTGATTGCTTTGTATTATGTCAATTGGCTGTCACAAATACGACCTCTCTCATGCAAATTTTTTCTTTAACTAATTCCAAATAAGGGTGTACGTGTATGAGTGAAGTGCAGAGCATTAGTATATTGGTCAGAAAATATGAGATAGATTATGTGGATTATCACCAATGACATGGATCGAATACGTGAGAAATTATTACAGAAAATATTTGAGAGAAGCATGTGATTTTTTATTCCATAGCTTCTTCCACATTTCATATATTTTTTTATTATTTAAAACGCTGGAACACCGCGCTGCCTCCCGGCTCCATGCAAGAAGTCACGACCGAGTAAAACCGGGATAGGTCGCTAGTTATATACAAAGTGAGTTTTGAGAGAAGCGCATTAATTACTTCGGAATCGACTTTTTTTTTAATTTTAGTTTGTGAAGGTTTTATAATAATGGTCGATATTTTGGTAGCATTGTATTCTGGTCAGATCTTTGTTCTGGAAATATAATGAACTTTGTAATTTCTAATGGATCATTCCGTATTTTTTTATTTTTGAAATCCTTGCAAAATATTATATATTTTTCATTTAACATTGTATAGAGGCACCTAAAAGCCATATTTTTGATGGCGTGATTTCATAATAATAATAATAATGATTATTATTTTTATAAATAAGGTTTCTCATATTTTCCATCTTCATGTATCAGAAAAATAAATAAGAACAAAAAAAAACGCATCGAACACTAGGTGACTACCATTCGAAGTTGAGCTGGCTGTCTCTGTTTTTCATCCTATGCCCCCCCCGATATAAATCCTTCAGACCATATTCTATGGGGTCACCTGCAAAACACCGTTTATGAAACAACACTTCCCAATATTCTGTGATTAGAAAATTTGATTGTCCAAGAGGTGAAAACAATTGAGCACTCAGACACGAAATGTGGACCTTATTATTTCAACACGACACGGTTTGTTTTAAGTTGATGCAGGATTTCTGCGCCATAATTTGAACAAACCTCTGTTTTGTCAAGCTTTCCAACCAATGTGAAGGACCTACCCATTAGACGTGATGACTAGAGTCAGACACAAACGCTTTTGGGGTGCGATCAGAGAGGAAAGCGCTGCAAAAGGCGAATAGCAGTACCTACTTACTTAACAAAATATCAGTCTCAGTGATGGTGAAACAAGGCGCCTAGATGAGGCAGGACCAAGAGTTTATCATAGAGCTATCGCCAAAATTCAAAGATTGTCCACTAAGCCAGAATGGGGATCCTGGTTGTGCTCTAAATATGGCACTGTTGCTCTCAATATGGCACTGTGGACTCAACAAACACACAAACAGCGTCGAATTACCAGGCACAACATATACAGGCTTGGACAGGAAAATGGAGAACTTTTTATACATATGCTGCGAAGGCCTGACTAGCTATAACCCCTCCCAATATATGGAATATCTGAGGCTTAGCCTACGGAGTCTAATATTATAAATCGAAATAAGGAGCACAATATATTTGCAATAGTCGTTATGGAGAAGCGCCTTATTAATTTTAATCTCATTACACTTTTTCTTCACTGATTTAGAACGGCACTCATACCAATGGAGTTACGATATCTTTTTGGTGGGAGGAACTAGTTAGATTTCAATATGACGTAAGTAGTAGTCTCGGTTTGCTGTTCAATATTTTGAGACGGAACTCCGCAATGACTGCTTTCTTATGGTTATCTCCCTTCCCATGGATATTTTTCATTCTTTAGTGTCGCTATTCTTGGAATTCCCTCAAACTTTCACTCCTCACGGAAATGTTGACATTTCTATTCCTACAAAATTTCACTCGATTTAAAAAAGCAGTATCTTTGAAATCAGGGAATAGAAATGAGTAAGGGAAAGAGGAAACAGTGTTGTCTAAGTTTTCAAAATTGTACCTACTACCAAGCAAAACGTACCAAATTTTGACAGTATAGGTAAACTGTGCTTCTTTTGCCATGAATTTTAACCAAATAAGATGATGTTTTCAACTTCATCCTAACCTTTTTTTCTTCGCGGCATTTTTGGTTTAGTTTTTGGTTTTGTGTCCATTAAAAAATAAGTTAGTTTCTACCTCTTAAACTCTAGGATTTTTTGCTCACGCGAAATATAACTGTGGAATACACACTTATAATATGCTATGTATGACCTATGGCTGTAGTGTGTGAGCTTAGGTGATCCTACCAAAAGCAAAAACAAAGTTTCACCATATTTGCCTTAGTTTGTATGGTCAAGGATGATGTTCTTGTCGGAGTCTCTATACATTTCAATAACATCCTCAACAAGAAGTTTTGTTAATGTTAAAATTTGTATAAATTTCCTAGTAGAAAGCTGAAACGGATTTGTCTGTGGAAGAACGTCTCTTCCAATATTCATTTCTTCTAAAGCCCCCTCAAAATCATCAATCATGGTATCATGTCAATGCAAAAGTTGGTTGAATTCATCCATAATGCATTAATCTACCGAAAAACAGTTAAAAAGTCTACAAAAACCAAAAATAAAATATCCTTATATTGACAAAAACCAAGCCAAGGATAAGTTTTGAGGCTAAATCTAAATATTTTCACATTATTTCGGCTTTTTCTCTCAGTCAAGACCAATAGAATAAAATTCCCCTAGGGAGTGATAATTTCCCTTATTTTTCGATAGAAATTTTTCAAGAATACGGCATTTTAAAATTTGAGGGAATCACGCCTACTTTCCATCATTTCCTCTCTGAATTTCTATACCCACAAATTCAAGAATAGCGGCACAGATCATAAGTGAACCAAGTAAGTTTGATGTAGTTAACGGAATGTAATTTCAATTAGTAATGCTAACATTATGATCATTTTTTCTGTTTTTTTTGTACTATTTGTCACCGTGTTCTTATAAATTGTCTATGCGATTCATCGGTCAGATTGAGAAATGCCTAGGCGTTTTATAAACAACGATTCCCATATTGTCATATATAATCAAACTCTGTTTGGCATTACAGCGGGTAAAGGTGGATTTCCACAGATCCATCATCCGACGATACGATCATCCGAAAGTTTTGTAATTCATAAAAAAATTCAAAATTGACAAGCCGCGAAATATTTGGCCGAAAGTTTTATACGTCCCGTTCCTCACGGGAAAAAGTTGGAAAAAGTTTAACTTTTATCCGTAATCGGATCTGATTTAACATACCTTTTCCGTGGTATAGTTTTTTTGAAGATATTGTTTCAGAATTAATAATAATAATTATAATGAAAAACGGTTAAAAGCAGTGAACAGTTTGGTATGAATTGCAAGTGTGTTGGGGAAAAAAAATTAAGTGATGTGTCACTATTTTCATCATTAAAACGTACGATTGTTTCCAAGCAGTGGAAAATGGTATTCTTAAAAATCCGATACGACTAGCAATCGGACATCGGATGACGGGTCTGTAGAAATTCACCCTATGAGTCTTGTGAACTACTTATTTTCTATGTGAATGATTTAATTTCCAATATGCTCTGGTTTTATTTTTTTTTAACTGTGGCACTATGGAAGATAGTAAATCCATTTTCTTATAAAATTTATTATTAAATTTATATTATTAATTAGCATATTTCATTTAATGAAAATATAAAAGTCAAAATGCAATGTGTGAGTAATCCTTTTTGAGAAGGCTATTACGTTTGAGTCACACTTCGTTACTCTGATTCATCATTGAAAAATTGTCACCTACAGTAACTGCAACTGAAAAAAAGTTAATAATCTATGCACAAAAGTATATCGCTGGTTGAATCGTTTTATCAGGTAATGTTTTTTCATTGTATGTACAGGGATATATATATTTCTGGACGGTTAACTTTCAATTATAATATTGAATAAGATATTCACTATTTATTAACGTCTTTTTGTCAATTACAGCTTGTCCTTTCAATACACCCAACCATTCCACCAAAACTAAATTAGTTTTCAGTAAACTAACTGATATGTATAAATTTTGGTCTTCAATTTCGGAGAATTTAGAATTGGGTCATTTAGGAAAACCCACTACCATATTTTCAGGATGCAGCAGATTTAACCGTCGATTAGAAAGATCCCGGGAGCTGGAAGTGTCTGGAAAGTGTGAATAGGTAGGGTGGAGTATTATTTTTCTGTTTCCGCTTATACTGGAAGTTGTTTCTTCTTTCAAAGGAATAATCAAGATATTTCAATCAGTTCTAGTTAACGGTCCAGCCATATCTTCAGTTATTCAATTTTTGAGATCCGGGAAATTTTCCAGAATTGACCCAAACCGTAATTTCAAATATCTTCTTCATCTTACTAGATATAAAAAAGTACAGGAGAGCTTTCGATGGGAAAACTGAAGGAGGGTGCAGTGCTTTCAGTTATTTATTTTTAGGGAATTCAGGATGGTAGATATGACATGAACATAAGTTATTTTCCAATGAAACATTCTGTATATTCTGGGTTTTTGTTCCATCCTTCAATACTTTGTTCTCCAGTAATAATCTCCCATATTCATTGAACAGTTGTTTTTCAAATGGTTTCTTAAAATATATGGGCTGTTCATTTTCTAAAAAGATTTTATTGATATAGATTCACAGCGACTTTTTATGTCACTCTGTAAAAAAAAAATAGAAAATATAAATATATTGGATGAATGAAAATAAAGAGAAGATTCAAGTGAAAACGAAAAGATTCAGAATATTCAGGATGTCCCATTTAATAATACCTAAGTTCATGTCATATCTACTTGCCAGAGCGCACTGAAAATAAGTTTTCTTAACTGAAGTATCTTTATATTATTTTATTTTTTTCACATCTAGTACTATAAACAAGATAATTTAATCAAAATTTGGGACAATGATCTAGCTGGGTCACGACCTTGTTTAACAAACATCTAAGTCAATGTATATAATATGTAATATAAAAAAACCTTCGACTTTTAGGCTTTAATCCACAAAAACATACACATAAGTATCAACTTGACAGTATGTATGAATGTGACAATGTGACAATCCAAAAAAACAATAGTAAGGGCGAATATTATACATAATACGAGAATTTAAATAGTAAGGGAGACTCATATCAATTATATGACATTCTCCCCAGGTTTATTAAAGTTCATAGCAACTTAAATACTCCGGAGGATGTCGCTCTCTAGCAGAACGACGGACTGTAGGTACTTCTGGTTCAGTATTACTTGGAAGATTTTCAGTTATCTCAATTTCAGAAGATTCTTCTCGTGACCGAAAGTCTGCAGAAACCTTGTCTTCAGATGGGGGGTTAACTGTCGTTTGTAGTTCCTTTAAATCCATATTAACGTTGGCGTCTGATGATAAAGTTATATCTCCACGAGGTGCTAAGTGTTTCAGTGACACAGTTGATTCTTTTCCATCTTGGTGACGAATTAGAGCATATTCTGGATTTGCCTCCAATAGTTCAACTTCTTCCACTAAGGGATCGTATTTGCTGTGACGAATGAACTTCTTCAAAAATACAGATGTGGATGGCTTCAATTGTACCTTTCGATTTGTCCATTTCCTTCAGGATTATATGGTGTTGTTCGACTGGCTGCAACTCCTTTAGAATGAAGGAGATTAACTAAGTCATTGGATAAAAACTGTGATCCTCGATCCGAATGAATGTAAGCTGGCATTCCAAAAACTGAAAATAATTCCACGAGACAATTTATAACAGATGTAGTAGTGATATCCTTGCAAGGGTATGCAAATGGAAATCTAGAGTATTCATCAACAACTGTCAAGAGATATTTGTTTTTAGTGCAGCTTGGCAATGGTCCTTTGAAATCAATGTTTAGACGTTCTAAAGGTGAAGTTGCTTTAATCAAATGCGAATTCTTGAGTTTGAGAAATCTTGGCTTCAGTTCGGCACAAACAGGACAAGACAAAATCATTCTCTTGACATCTTCGAAAGAAAATGGAAGATTTCGATGAGGTAAAAGATGTTACATTCTTGTGATGCCTGGATGACAGAGTGACTGGTGTAAATCGAATAATTTATTACTACTTGTGGTTCCACAAATTCGAGAGAAGGCATCAGCTGCTTCATTGGATCGTCCAGGACGGTAAACGATATCGTAGCTGAAACACGATAGTTCCAACTTCCATCTTTGAATCTTTTCGTTTTTAATTTTACTAGAATGCTTTCTGTGAAACATGAACGAGACAGCCTCTTGATCTGTGATGATTTTGAAATGTCTTCCTATCAAAAAATGTTTCCATTTTCTTATGGACTCTATGATAGCATAAGCTTCTTTCTCTACAGAAGAATGTGCCTTTTCTGATCCTGAAAAAGTTCTTGAATGGAATGCTACAGGTCGCCCTCCTTGGTTCAGTGTAGCAGCTAAAGCAATGTCTGA
>CAJUYG010005959.1:0-12918 GCA_910591675.1 Galerucella calmariensis
TTGCTCTCCCATTCATGAAATGGATGAGACGGAATTATGACGTCATTAACGTATTTCTTATCTAAGGTCGACATAAATTTTATCTGTTACTATTGACAATTCAGTTGTCATATTTTGAAAACAATTCTTAACATATGCTATTGATTATAATTTTGAGGTTAAGTGTAAAATAACATTCAACAAATATAAGACATACGTAAAACAGCAGAATACGTCACCGATTATGACATAACGGCAAAGGATGGTTGAACAAACTATACCTCAGAGCTAAAGAGTCTCTGAAAATTCCAACCAGGTACGGCATAAAAATATCCATTTCCCATTGAAGCAGGGCTGGTCTTATTCCGTCAGGTCCTGGAGACTTGTATAGGGGGAAAAGCTCGATATGGCCCACCTTATTTTGTCCTCATCAATTACTGTACTGGCAGATTGTGCGGATGTTGTTTGTACTTCCGTCCAGTTCGAAGTTCCAAGAAAGATAGAACCTGAGAAGTGAGTCAGCGCCCTCTTGGAGGTTGGCGGCTTTTTCGCCATTTTCCCTTGTCAGGATGCCGATACTTTTATGGTGGTCGTTTAAGAGTGCCTTTTTTAGCCTATAGTCTTCGATTGCCTCACAATATTCATCCAGGCTTCTCTTTGCTTTTGTCTGCAGACTTTTTTGAACTATTTGAGGTTGGCTTTCTATATTCTCCAGTCCTCTTTGAGTTTTGTTAGTTTTGTCGTTTTCGCTGTCTTTCTGAGGTGTTCCAGTTTAGGCACCACCAGGTATTGGTCGTGCCACCTGTTTCCTCATCGGACAGGATTCCCTATAGGCAATGTGTATTTTGTTTTGAATAGATACTGTGTACCTTTCCAGCTCCTCATTATTGCTAGGAGTCAGAACCTCTGTTTCCTGCAGAGCACCTTTTAAGAGTCGATTGTAGAGAGCTACATCCGTCCTCTTCAGGTCCTGGGATTTTACAGTGGTCCTGAGATCCTGGCTTACCGTATAGGCCAGCCAGCGGTGGTCTGACATAGAAATATGATCCGACACTTGCCAGTCCTGAATTTTGTTTGATATTTTGGCTGTCGCCAGCGTAATATCTATTAATGTTTGGCTACGGGTAAATGTCGGCTCCGTGCCTCTGTTTAAGATTGTTAGATCTTCCTTAATTATATATTCATAAAGAGACCTAGGTACCTCGGGCGTTGATATCCTTGCTGCCCCAGCTCAAGTGGTGAGATTTTGAGTCGCAACCCAATATCAGCTCCACTCTCTGGTTGACGCAGTGATTCACTAGTACCTCCATCTCTTTAGTCGGTGGTACGGTGGCTGCATCTGAAGGGATGTACACCGATGCGGTTATCAACGCTGTATATTTGCCTTTTCCATCTGGACATTCCGCTTTCACCGCAGTAAGGACCGAGGTGCAGAATTGCACCATCGGAAAGGCTCTGTATTTCCTTGGAGCGTAAACAGTTTGCTGATTGCTTGGTAGGCTAAAAATTTGACCCGTTAGGCTACTGAAACCATCAATTTTGGTCTTTATTATCCAGTGCTTCTGGATCAAAGCTATTGCATCCTCCAATACATCAGGGTGACGACATAATGTTGCCGTTGTCGCCTTTTTGTGTTGGAGGTTGCATTGTATATTATTAACGTTTTTTCCAACGTCCTTGCCTATGAGAAGGTTAAAAGGAGGTCGGGAAACGGGTTTAGTTGGTACTACAAACGATGCACACAGCCATAAGACGAATAGCTTGACAATTCTAATAGCATGTCAAAAAATGTAGTAATCAAAAAGGTTAAGATAGTAGGGATAGTGATGGTTTCAGGACGAGACCCGTGAGGCCCGGGTCTAGGCCGGCATAATTTGATGGTCAACATTTCAAAAATTGGTTTTGATTAGTTTTTATGGACATTTTCCATAGAATATGTTATTAGATATAATTCAACGCCCATTCTTTGAATTTAGTGAAATCACATGCAGTTGAATCTGTAACAATAGCAGTAAACTTTTTCCTACTTTGCAAGAATTAATTTCTTTACTTTATCAACACATCGCTTACAGCCATTTGCACCGGTCTTAGTAAAGTTGTGGTTACGTTTTAATTACCAATTAAATTAAAATGTTCCTTGCACCAGGACATTTATTCTTAAGTTAATGCTATAATTAATAGTTAAATCTAATCCACAGATAAGGTAGGGTTTAAGATACATAATTATTAATTAAAGTTATGTCAATATGACAATCAACTGAATTACTTGGCGAATTTGCGAGATAAATTCCTATTTCAAAAAAATATGGATTTAATGGATTTTGAAGAAGATGAAGATGATCTGGAAATCTTGGAAGATATCAGAGGGAAAATTACTTTTAAGCAACAACTTTTAGAAAAAGATTTCTTTCTTTTTATTTGTGTAAAATCGTTTTAAAACATCTTCAGATCTGTAGCTATCTGATTGAGCATTAAACTCCCCCTTAATCTTTGTCCAGGCCTGTCCCTTATCCTTCCAGCTTAACGCACCTGTTTCCTTGCATTCTATTATGTGCTTGTACTTTCTTATTAAATTCAGGCTCATTATTTGCGAGATAAAGTTCTATTTCAATAAAATATGGATTTAAAGAATTTTGAAGAAGATGACCTGGAAATCTTGGACATACTGAACTTTCAGAGGGAAAATCACTTTGAAGCAACAACTCTGAGAAAAAGATTTCTTTCTTTTAATTTGTGTAAGATCATTTTAAAACATCTACAAATCTGTAGCTATCTGATTGAGCATTAAACTCCCTCTCAATCTTTGTCCAGAGGCCTGTTCCTTATCCTTCCAGCTCAACGCACCTGTTTCCTTGCATTCTATTATGTGCTTGTACTTTCTTATTAAATTCAAGCACATTATTTTCTCATTTTGGGAGAAATTTGTTGATCTTTTTCTCTTTCCGCTCATATTGAAAACTCCAACAATTTGTTTGGGTAATTTTACAAATATAAATATTTAATAGTTGTCGTATTTGACACCATTTTTACCAACAAAATTACTATTTTGCAAATTATTCCTAGATGTCAAGATACAAACTTACACCTAAAACATAATTTACTAACTAGTACCTCAACCACAAGTGGTGCAAAACACTTCACTTTATTCAATGGTTGAAGTTAATCATGAATTACTAAAGCCAAAAGATAACTGCAATCGGTGCAAACGGCAGTTCGACACATCGATGCAGCTTACAAATTTGAGAGTTGAGACTTTCTTGGTCCGCTCGACATGATGCATGTTACGAGTTAGAAAACTATAGTCTAGTCAATAGTCTAGTTGGCCTTTTTGGCCAACTTTTTTCAGCAGTCTCCGAAAATTATGATCGAGGTGTCATTTGATTCGGGATGGCATCTAAATTATTTTTGAAAAAAAATGAAGTTCCGCAAACAAAAATTGCAAAAGTTATTAACAATTAACTAAAAAAAGGGGGTTTATTTTTTTGCAAATATCTCACGCTGTCATTTGAATTTCATTCCTGTCCAGTTTTCGTCACAGGGCATTAATGTTAGTAATTGTTCTAGTTTTACGATTAATATTAATGTTCATAAGTAATGATTGTTAAATATTGATAATAAAAATTTGCAATTGCTGAATTTTTCTCATCTGATTTCATCATAAGAAAATGGAGTGCTAAAAATATTTTTGACACTAGTGTTAAAAGTATTTTTAACACGCTGCTATGTAAACAATCGTTTTTAACATTGTTTGCTATCATTAAAAGTGTCACTTTTAATGACAGTTGTACAAAAAAATTATTTTAACATATTAAATATGAAATTTAAGAAATGAAAAAATTCAGGGGCTTACTGGATAGATAAATGAACCATAATCCGCCTGAAAAAAATTTTTATCACAATTTTTCAATTAGTTATTCAATTGTTAACTAATAATTTTTTTCTGCTTGAACATGAACATTGCAAGTGTTATAATTGTTAAACTATAAATTTGAGATTTTTTTCCTCTTTTGGAGCAATTCTTGAAAGGCTTCACAATAGATCCCCGTTGGAAAAATTAAAAAATGTTTATTTTTCAGGTTTTTATTAATAATTTATTATCGTTGTTGCAAAATTAAAAACTTAAATTAATCATTGTAAAAATTTTTTTTTTCAAATATTAATATTATATATTATTAATAATTTTTTAAAATTTTTATCTGTTATTGTTTAAAAAACTGTTATAAACAAATGCGTTGTTTATTAGATAATTGAAAAATTTTTTATGGAATTTCAATCTTTGATACAAATAATGATTTTTGAAAGTAAAATGGTTCCTTAAAAAAATTTGTATTGCATAAAAACGCATTTGTTAATTAACAATTATTTTCTCCCACTTCTAATTAATATTAAGGAACAATTTTTTTAAATCATCATTTATTTTTCTTTTCGATATAAAAAAAAATTCGTTTTATTTATTTTTTCATTGTTTATGTAATAAACAATTTGTTATAAACAAATAAATTTTTACTTTATATTTTTTTCCTATTCTACTTATTGTCAAATAAACATAATAACATAAAAACGGATCATTAATAATATTTGAAAAAAAAAGTTTTTTTCAATGATTAATTCAAGTTTTTAATTTTGCAACAACGATAATAAATTATTAATAAAAACCTGAAAAATAAACATTTACTAATTTTTTCAATTGTGAAGCCTTTCAAGAATTGTTCCAAGAGAGGAAAAAAATCTCAAATTTATAGTTTAACAATTATCACACTTGCAATGTTAGTTCATGTTCAAGCAGAAAAAAATTATTAGTTAACAATTGAATAACTAATTAAAAAATTGTGATAAAAATTTTTTTCAGGCGGATTATGGTTCATTTATCTATCCAGTAAGCCCCTAAATTTTTTCATTTCTTAAATTTCATATTTAATATATTAAAATAATTTTTATTAATAAAGTGTCCAAAGTAGGCGTGGCTTACGGAAGCCAGAACACCAGTTTTCGGCCGTATTTTCATCCCTCTGGGAAAATTATAAATATTGGTCCCACAGTTCCGGGAGTCGGGGTTTTTTTTAGGAAATTTCCTCCTATTTTCAAATCTTTTTTTTTATTTGAAAAATCTTCATTAGTTTTTGAGATATTTGTAAAAAACTAAACCCCCTTTTTGCAATTTTTGTTTGCGGAACTTCATTTTTTTCCAAAAATCATCTAGATGCCATCCCGAATCGAATGACACCTCGATCATAATTTTCGGAGACTGCTGAAAAAAGTTGGCCAAAAAGGCACTTGTTGACTAGATTAAGTAGTCTGCAATAATTGATGCGCTAGAATTCATTGCCGAAGGGAGAGATAAGAAATAGACTACGCGATCTAAAGCAACAGGATTGCAGCGAAAATTACAATATATTTAGAAACAGCAATTCTAGTAATTGCTTAGAATGTAATTTTAGATCGCTTTGATACTGCTAGTCAGAAGCTTAAGCTAAAAGGACGGTGTCAAACGGGGCTAGGGTGACAGGAGTCCTAAATCTGCTACTGAGTAGGATCTCGGATTTATTCTGAACTAATCTGATTTTTCTATTTCAGGGTACTAATTAAAAAATAAGCAATGGTTAAAGATAAACAGAAGGTATCTAGATGGTACTTTGGAGGTACGGCATCAGCAGGGGCTGTCTTTTTTACTCATCCTCTGGATCTCCTAAAAGTACATTTACAAACACAACAAGAAGGAAAGCTTTCTATAATAGGAATGACTAAAAATATTATAAAACAGCAAGGTAAGTTCACACACAAACATAACCCTCGTGATCGTTACCTACTGATAAAAAATATCGTTGAATACCAAATTAGAGAAAAAGTGTACTTTTTAGATTTTGGAGAATCTGGCAAAGAAAAAACATAATTTAAAAAATAGCTTATAACTTGCGCTAATCGAGATTGATGCCTAGTTGTTAAAATTGGGAGAAGTAAATCATTGTTGATTATCATATCGGAAAAGTAAAATGAAAAAAAACTCGCATAGTAACACTAAACTCACAATACTAATATGTCACAAAGTTCAAATATCAATAATAGTTATTTACGTAACTAGTTATGAAAAGAGCGATATTGTTCAACAAGCGTAATATTTGCCAAAACGAGCGCTAGCGACGCCGCCGCGAAATATTAACAATAAAAATTTCAACAAATTACATTAAAATAGAGTCTGTTTTTGAAACATCATGAAAATGAAGTAGGGTCAAAAAAATGGAGGATCACGTGGAAAATCGTATGTATCTGTGCAAAATGCAGATACAAGAAAAAGGTTCAAATAAAATTTAAAAATTACGCCATAATCTTTGAAGTATGCTTTGTTATATAATAATTTCTCAATTTATCAACAGTAAAAACACAAGAGCTTTTTTTTTATTGGATAAATTTCTCTTTGCAACGAAACAGTTTTGCCAATCACTAATTTTACGAGAAAAATTGACATGATAAAATCGCGACACCGAAGGTGGAGCGATTTTATCTAATGTCAGTTTTTCGAGCAAATTTAGTGATTGGTAAAACTGTGAGTTAAAAAGAAATTTATCTGATAAAAGAAAGGCTCGTGTGTTTTTTGGAAAGATAAATTAACGACAGAATATATGGATGAGTTGCTGTGAAATTATAAGTAACCAAACTTGCGACTCCTTGTCATTGTGTAAAAGTGACGTCCGCTTACTAGATTTTGAGGAAGAGGGGTTTTTATCGATGTCAAAGTGACAATAACATTTCCAGGTATATGACATTTTAACATTGGAGTTAATTTATCAACAGTAAAAACACAAGAGCTTTTTTTTTATCGGATAAATTTCTCTTTGCAACGAAACAGTTTTGCCAATCACTAATTTTACGAGAAAAACTGACATGAGAAAATCGCGACACCGAAGGTGGAGCGATTTTATCTTATGTCAGTTTTTCGAGCAAATTTAGTGATTGGTAAAACTTCGAGTTAAAGAGAAATTTATCTTATAAAAGAAAAGCTCGAGTGTTTTTTGGCAAAAAAACGACTCCTCTTTAGTAGAGGTTTACGTGGAAAATCAATAATAATACATTAAAAAAAATGTTTCAATGTATTTGTAGATACCCCATTTTGGAACACACTTCATTTGAAAATTTTCTTTCTCAAATCCGTTGTTTACTTACTATCGTGAAATTAAAAACATGAAAATTGATGTTCAGAAATACTACTAGTCAAATTTATAATATATTATAAAGAATAACGCAGATACAAAAAAAATGCTTAGACAAATTTTGTAGATAAATGTATTAGCTACAGTTTTTGATTTGAACATTTTTCTGTAATCTCATTATTTAAACAACTAGAGAACAAAAAAAATTTACCTGGCGATTTTCCATAAAATTGCATGCCTAGTATCGTAAAGTTTTTCTCATGTTAATCTAATAGTATATTACATAACGTGTGCGGAAAGTGACATTTTTGACACTTTCGCACGAGTAATGTACCATATTTTTCCTACGATCACGTGATAATTTCACCAAATAATGTGTAATCAACATCTGACATATTAATACACAAAATGTTACAATTAAATTCAATATAATTGATTTCAAAATCAACAATAACTATCAATAGTGACAAAAATTCAAGTAGTTTAACTATATAATATAGGTAGGTTATTACAATTATTAATTGGTTGGATAATGATAGAAATTGAAAATGAAATTATTATTTTTCATCATACTTTATACATACTTATCATAAATACCTTTCAAGATGTTTACATTTTCCTACTATTATAATAGGTGATTTCGATTAGTTGGTACAACATCGGACTTCTGACGAAGAGTACGCGGGTTCGATCCTCGACCGCGCCCTAAATTTTTTTAATCAAGAAAATGACAAGAAAAATTTCACTTTTCAAATAGATCGCTCCAAATTTAGATGTTACATAGGTAAATCTAATTAAAAATTATACATATATTTGACAGCTTGCCAGTGGTCAATCTTAATAAAAATTCATTTGATAGCTTTTTTATCCGTACACGTACGGATAAGTTTTTTTTTCTGTACGCGTATGAATAAAGGCCACTTTCCATAGAACTAGACAGTGCGATATATGTCACTTTCCTATGTGATCCTGGGAAAACCCTTTTAAATACTCAATTTTGAATTTTCAAGATTTTTGTAATTTTTGCGGCATTTTACGGATATTTTGTGTGCTTTGACTAGGCTAATACCAGAGAGCTTTGTAAGGTGGTGTAAGGCACTAATTTTATATGATGTATAGTATATTTAATAGCCTTCTTGGTGTGCGTAATCGTTTGTGACGTATATCCGGGTTTTCGGTATGTCGTTTATTTTATTTGCTATTTTGACATAAAGCTAACCTTAAATTTGATAAATAAAATCATCAGGATCGTATTTAGCCAAATTCGAAGAGGCTATGAAATTAATAATTACCAGCTTCTTTTTCTAACTGAAAATACTTGAGAATTTTCAAAATGTTTATGTTTTTTCGTGTATCTAGGCATATTTTTGTGTAATTTAAGTTAATATAACAATATTCACTTTTCATAAATAAAATAATTAACCGTAAACAACAAAGTACAGACCTGACGAGAAATGTCAGTGGGATATTAGAAAAAGACGTAAGACACATTGCCGCTACGAAAGGTAGGTTTGCATTCTATTTTGAATAAGTAATTTCTCCCGATTGATAGGTCGCGCTCGCGCGTATTCTAAACATCAACTAATCATATTTTTAATTCAAATATTAGGGTTAATGTTTGTAATACATTTAAACGGTTCATTATTGTAATATTTTAATTAGGATTAATCACAGCCTTTTTATCAATTTATTCATCGTAATGTGTTAGAAGGACATTAACAGTCGATGTCGCACACTAAGAATGGTATTATATTTGAACTCTACTATCATTATTTTTAGTATCTCTATCGCAAGTTTTTGGTACAGACTTCTGTATCGCTGTAAATATATCATGTCATCACAAAACATTGAATAAATATTTTGAGATCCTCCTCAAACACGAAGGAAAACGTCCAAAGATGAATTTTTTTATACACTCAGTTTTTGAAGTACAGTAAATGTACTATTACTCCTTTTTTACTTTTAAAAAGGGCAAAAGGGCAAAAAAAATTTTTATGTCATACTAGTTCATTATTGTGTTTTTATTGCTTGGTTACCAACTATCTAATGTCGTACTTTATGCCCGTGCGGGCATAAAGATCACTACCCTCGGGCCAGAGGCCCTCGGCTTCGTATGACGTCGCCCTCAGGGCATAAACATCTTTTTATACCCTTGGTACATAAATAACTATTATTTTCAGGAATTTTGGCTCTGTATGCTGGATTATCTGCTTCACTTTTAAGGCAAGCAACATATTCTACTACTAGATTTGGAATGTATGAAGTCTTGAAGCAGAACACAAAAAGCGATAGTTTTGCTTCCAAAGTTGGTATGGCTGCATTGGCTGGAGGTGTAGGAGGAATCGTAGGAACCCCAGCTGACATGATAAATGTTAGAATGCAAAATGACATTAAATTACCGTTAGAAAAAAGAAGGAAGTAAGTAATTTAGAGCAATGATATGTATCTTTATATCATTTTTTGACATACACAAATCTGCAGATAACCTTATGAATAAAAAATCCACAAGTGTGGTAAACTCATGTAAAACTCACACAGTTAGTAGACGTTAAAAAAATGGAAGGCAGTTGAGTTTATCCAAAATCAATTGCAAAATTTTTTCATAACAAACAAATGTCGATAAAAAAGAAAAAGTCGGTGAAACTTCACGTCTAAATTGCATTAAATTGAATTTGACAAAAATGAGATTACAAGTACCTAATATTAAAATTGAAGTCATGACATCGTACATACAGCGTGTCCACGGATGGGAATATTAATTTTAGTGGAAAATGTTATTCTTGATGAAAAGTTTTGCTTGTTCTGAATCCCCAAGAAATGAAATAGAATTCAAGTTTTTCAAAACCCAGTTTTATGAAAACCGTATGAATTTTTGCACTTAGTTCGAAAATAATGTATCAATCTAGTGAGTGACGTTGACGATGTACCATGTAGCTATAAACTTTTATAAATAATTTTCAAGTTGTCATCCTTTAATAAATAATTGACAACAACGTTAAATATTCAAGAATTATAATCACTATCAAAAATAACTATACAAAATAATAATGTAATCAACACTAGGTGAACAAAAAACATCTATACAATATATCCTCTCCCAACTTCTCTCAATTCTCTTTCTAAATTCTTTGTAAGTTTTTCGCAGCATTTCTGGGATTATTTCGTTAACGGCATCAATTTTAGCTCGTTTCAAGTCTTCAATATTATGTTTTATAGCTATTTGTATTACTAGAGAGGAAAGTGCCACTTTTCCTCCCGCAGGATGTAGGGAGGAAAAGGCACTTTACTCCCATGTGATACATATGATTTTTCCTCCTACCCACCATTTTTTTAAAATTTATTTACGACACAAATAGGTACCTAACGAATATAATTAAGAACACAAGAATTATTTATTAAACAAATTTATCAATATATGTTATACAATTAAGTACATAGTATTGTTTAACTATATTTTAGAATTATTTATGTTAATATTGAATGTGCAGTTTTGAGCAGCACTTATATGAACACCATTGGAAGAAGATAGGGTTTGAACAGGAGCTTTAGTATTTGAAATATTTTCGCTTAGCACATTGTAATGGTGGTAACATCTAGAAGTGCTTGGCTGATTTTGATCAAGTTCAGGTTCTACATTATTTCCCATAATTTGATCAGAAATTTTTCTTTTTTTTGTGTAAGATTGTTCTACATAACCTTCTGCGATATTGGTTGACTTCCAACCGCCATGCTGTTTTAGAGCTAAAATATCCCCACCAGCGTTTACTAACAGAGTTGCTGAAGTTCTTCTGAAACTGTGCCCTGTGTAATGTTTGGCATTTGGAAGATTGAGATATTCTGCAATTTTTTGTGGTATTTTGGATATACTATTTTTTGCCAACCACTTGATTTATACATTTGCCTGCTTTAAAGCATACCAACAATCGTTTATGCTCAGTTTTAGGAGGTAGACAGATATACTTTTTAACGATTTGAACAAAATTTGGGCCGTTACCTGTTGTAGTATTGATAACGAGAGTTCGTTGTTTATACGTTTTTGAAGTGTGGATATTTATGACTAAAAGATTGTCCTTCTCTTCAATATCATCCATAGTCATTTTAATATGCTCATCACATCGACATGCTCCAGAAATTCCAATAACAAGGACTACCTATGAATATTTTATATCAAAAATTGAATTATTTGCATGGGAATTCATTTCTTACCTTCATTAATAAAAAACATCATCGGGGGCTTCCATTAAGAATGTATTTATTTCTTCTCTTGTAAAAGTTTTAGCTTTATTTGGTTTGTATCCGGCATTTTGACGTTTTAGAAATGCAATCAACTTTGGATATTTAATATCGACATTGTCCTTCATTTGTATCATTGTGCGTAGCATTGACTATTTAGACAGACCAAAGTGTTGAAGCTTTTAATGATTTTCCTTGTAGTGAAAAATATGCCAGTAAAACATTCTCTGAATATTTATGTATCTTGTTGTCTTCAGCCCATTGCTATTATATATTATATTATATATTGTTTTTCATACCTGTCTTTAGATTTTTGTGGTAGTAAGATTAATGACGCTATGTTAGCTTGTTTCTTAAAATTAGGTGGTGTATTTGGAAATTCGAAATCACTTGAATCGCTCTCCATTTTTCAAAAATTCAACTAAGTTTAATGAATGTAGCGACTTTGCACCTCAAAAGTCAATCGCCGTGTTTACTGTCAGTGAGCCACAGCATACTATGCTTTTCTTATTCTGAACTCAAAAAACGTACATCTAAGATTCCTGGAGTTGAAATTTGTATTGAAGAACTACGTTGAAGTAACATTAATGTTTGATTTTTACCAAAAAACAGGATATACAGGATGTTCTAGAAATTATGGAAACAATATGAATATAATGAATTCACAAGTTTCATCGTTTACAACTTACTTGAAATGAGGGGGAGGAAAGTACTTTTCCTCCCTAGAGAGAAAAATTATGAGTTTCCTCCCTGATTTGAGGGAGGAAAGAGTGTACTTTCTATAGGGGTAAGGGGAAAAATATTTATCCAGCCATCCTCTAATTAGCAAAGTCGAATGTGACGAACATCCATGCTCCAATGGAATATTTTCTAATTCAGGTATTAAGAAGTTGTCCAGCAAATACAAATATACTTCCTGATTTAACGTTTCTTCCAGTAAATAGGGTCCGATTATTGGATTCGGTAAAACCGCACAACAAACATGAACTTTTTTAGCAAATTGAGTATTGCAGTTAATCCTGTAGCTCGGGTTTTCACTAGCCCAATATCGACAATTTTAGGAAGAAACCAATTATCTATGGAAGAAACTACTCCGTTTGTTGTAAACGTTGCTTCATCAGTGAACTAAATATTATTGTGAAAGAATCGGTCATTCATAAGTTTTTCACCAATCATCGCACCGAAGTCTAACCTTGTGTCATAATCATAATCTTGTAAGGCATGAATAAATTTCGGTTTGAATGGATAAATTTTGTTTTGCTCAAATATTTTCTGTGACTCTTGGAAAAACCAACCTCCACTGCTCTTTTTCGTTGACTCAACTTGGGATTTTCCCTTAACGAATGTATAGCTGCATCATCCTCCTCAACGTATGCCCTTTTCAATTTCTTTTTGTCTTGAACAGCTCCTGTCTCATCAAACTTCCTTGTTACTTCCTTTTACACAACGTATTGGGTACATCTGGATATTTTTCGTGAAATTTTACAATTACATACTGGTACGAAACTTCCCCCAGGGGTCAGGTAGTTAGTTATCAACAAGACGTGAAATAGAAACGATC